>JALPQI010012341.1:0-52855 GCA_025490895.1 Thaumatotibia leucotreta
CTTGAATTTGCCATTGAAGAAACTGTTCAACTATTACTCACACAAAGTAACAAACTTTTCAATGCTTGAATTAAACTAAATCGCACAAAATTTTATAAATTATTAGGTACAGAAACAGAGCAGACCATGTCACATCATTAATAACAGTTGCAGTTGAAACTTGAAGTTTAAACTCAGTTGTCGTACTTGTCTTGTCTATTCATACACTTGTCAGTTTGATTCGATGCGATTACGTTCCATTTTGAGCTAATAATCCGATAACTTCTCACTACAACAACTAACAAGTACGACGTGGGTGAAGTGAAGTGATCTGCATTCAACGAAACGCAGATCGTATCATTAAAACAGTCTGTGCTGTCAACTGTCAAGTTTGTGGACGTGTGAGTGAGTGTTTCTATTGACTATTCTAACAGAATTACGTTCCGATATTCGCAGAAAAAGTACATTCCATTTCTTTTAGGCCATGTTTTGATGAAAAATAAAAATAGTCAAAAATTCTGTAGATTCACCAGTTATTTCTGTAGTTCAGGACACATAGCCTAAATTCCGTAGATCTACAGATTTTTCCGTAGATCTGGCAACGCTGGAATAAAGTTTAACCTTAAACTTAACCCACAGATAAAATATAAATTTATATGTCTATGATTGCAACCCTGGAGGGCTCTACAAACGATACCTATTCATCAAGACTGCGAATCGAATGCGATTAGATGGCAGGCAACAAGCGTCTACCTCCGCCGCCGCCGAAGAAATCTAAATGGTTATTATTATTATGTTATTAATGTTATATTATGTATGGTTGCCAACCATATTTTAAATTGTTCTCCACCAAATGGTATAAATTTAGCGAAAACGACGAAATCGTACACAAATTGATGCTTACCCACCAATTTTTACACGACTGGCAACAGTGGAATCTTTAATAAACTAAACCATTTGTCTCTGTCACTCCAACGAGGGACGGGGTCGGAGTGACAGAAATAGTGCACGAAATTTGCGGTTTTCGTTGATCGCGGTATGCGCGGTATTGCTGTGTCGTGTGTCGTTTAGTTGAGGCTTAGAGTGGAGGTTTAAAAATCATGATAGTTAAATTAAAATCAAGGCCTATCAACTACTATGGGCATACGAGATTTTTTTTAATTTGTCAATGTGTGGGTTGGTATTTCATACCAAAGTTACCAACAATTCAAATAGGATTTTTTAAAGTACAGCAACTCTGCTCTAAACTGTCTGACACATCAAATTTGACGTCAATGATTGACGGTCAATGTGTCAATGCTTGTCAATATGAAATTTATAAATAACGCTATTTTGATAATTTCGCACCTTTAAAATTAAAGTGACCTTACTTGAAATTAATCTAATAGCTTTGCCATTTCCATTGCCAATGTAAAATATGTAGTCCGGCTCTAAGGAAGCATATTTCCAGCCCTTTGCCTTCCGAGATTCTGCAGCCATTTAGGTGTACGCATGGTGCGACTATATTCAGATGCAAACTACTTATATTATTAAGGAGATGGTTACGTGTACGCCTCCCGGAATATCGACGCATGAAATGAAGTGGCCGTCAGAAACTCAGCACCCGTCATGGAACCGTCATACCATACAACCGAACAACAACAATTAGCGGAGAACAACAGATACCGGCACCGAGTAATTGAACAAGCAAGCTCCGGATCCGGGTTACTTATCACATGCGCGCTGTATTTTTTGATTTCCAGGTTCAGTTGCCCACTCGCGTCAGCCACGTAGCATATATTGTGCTCTGGCGCCATTCACAGAAAGAATATGACTCGTGTGCTAATCCCAAGAATAGTGACAAATTGGCATCCAGCATTCACATGCACCGCCACCAGACCTTGGAATGGTAATGATGCTTGCCTTTAAATTAATTATTTTTATCTCTATTATGCAACACTTGTGATTTCCTAGTGGGTTTGCTTATTTTTTTAGATAGCGACGGCTTCGGCTATACCTTGGTTGCCTGAAGAATACTGGTCTTCATTAACATCTCTGAATGCCCTGCATGGACAGTGCAAAGTTCTTTGTGGCAGACATTTTCAAGATTCTTGCTACTGGGATATTTATAGAACACGTCCTGACCAAACATGCAGTTCCAGGATTTGACATCAATACATTCCAAATGATCCAAATGATCAGTATCTTCCATAGTACAACAGGTATTACTAATAGTTTATATTTCAGCTACATCCATGTTTAGTTAAATTGATTATTAGAAATTAAATTGATAATTATCAAGTCCATGAAAGTAGATTTCCGGGCACTTACAAGTACCAACTTAGGACCAAGGTTTATATACCAATTTACCAATTATGGCAATTATCAGTTTTATTTAAATATTAGTAAAAATTGCTATATTACAATGGGTACAACTTATCTTAACTAATCTCAACCATACCTATCCTAAAATTAAAGTAAATAATGAATTGTCAGTAGAATGTAAAAAAAAGTAAACAAATATTTTCATATCATTTGACATCTTGGACACTATCGTGAAACACGTTAGCTTAGCAGGTATACATATATATTTTTTACGTTAGTACTAATAAATATCAATAATTTAACTAAAAATATATTAAGTGAACTCAAGGTTTAAGATTTTAAGTTCGTAATAAAACAATATTGTGTTGTAAAATTGCGTGATTATGGAATAATGCAAGTTTTTAGGTTTATTTACTTTTTTTAGATTCTACTGACAATTGGTACGTATGATGTAAGCTAGACCATGTTACGTTTTTTGAATAATGTTGCGGTATAAGGTATTAATTTATTAGAATACTTTAAACTGTTAGATTATTTGAAATGGTCTACATATCATTATATTTTGTTCAGATCAACCTCTCATAGGATATGGTAGCTGAATGTTCAAAAAAACCAAGTAAACCTGATAGATAAAGAAGAACCTGTGATAAGACCAAGTAGTGCTGCGGCTGAACCATTCAAATTGACGGTAAGTTTAGACTTATAACTTATAAGTTTACAATTTGTGACCATCAGGAATGGTCATAAAAGCACCAAATACGCGTGTTCTAGGACCATGTATCAATACTGTACCTCATAAAAGTCATAAACCAATTAATAATATTTTAATCACACGTTTCATAATATTATATGTGTGTATTGCGAGTAAAAAAAGCGCCTGTTTCAAATTGGTTGGCAAAAATACAAGTCAATTTTTTCGCCGACCAATTTGAAACAGGCGCTTTTTTTAGTCGCAATACAATTTATGACACGTGTGAGTTCCAGAACATAGTTCTCACACGTATGATGCAAATTTTGTGATTATTTAGATATCTCTCTTGCTATCGTAACGACACAACAATATTATTTTTTCGTTTTTAAATCAAATCAAATCATTTATTGCACACATATGTACATTCCTTCAATTATATTATGACTTCCTTCCAAATAGGAATCAAAAATACTGAAAACTGTATCGGACCACTTCTACTAGGTATTAAATAAATAAATATTCAGGTACCTACACTGGACGATGTCAGACAATTCAACTTAGCCCCCTTTAGCAATAATACTTTATGAATGTAAACGGCGCTATACATACACACTTATTTAGAACTTTTTTATACCACAAACAAGCATAGCTCATAGTAAGAAGCTACAGTAACCTATAGACACCTGCAAATCCAGAGGATCCACTCGTGCGTTGCCGACCCTTTAAAACCCTATTAAACTCCTTTTTGAGGATCCCCATACTGTAGTCGATTAAGAAATCCTCGTAGTACTCGTAGTATTTACGAGTAACTATCTTCCTAATACTACCAAATACAACTACTATGTACAAGTAACTCAAATTAAACAAACAGTACTTAGCCTAAATAAAAATTGTAAAATTTTCACTAGTAACTAATAACTAATATACTTGTAAACTAATAGTTACGAGAAATAGGCCCCTGATGATGATTGTAATGTGAACAAATAATACCTTTTTTGAGTTCCCTCGCTATAGTGAGGGGAAAAGTTTTGTGTTACACACGGGTGCAAATGTATTTTACTTCTCGTATGTTAAAACATTTCATACTCGCGGGTAAAATACAACTTTGCACCCTTGTATAACAAATAACTATTATTTTGCACAGATCGGCCCAGCCATTTTTGAATTACTGCGGAATTGGCCGGTTTTTTCATATTGGCCTATGAGAACGTATTTAGTACAATAAATGATTAGTGTATTTCCATTTGTTTTCAGGATTCAGGAATAACGAAAACACCAGACCAACGAAACAAAAAAGAAAAATAATTTGAAGACATATTAACAAAAATAAACTAAGCCAGCACTCCGAAAGTTCCGAAACACAGCAACATTTTCATATTTTTTACAAAAGAAGGTTAAAGAAAAAAAATTCAAGTTAGATAAACAAAATTTAAAAAAAAGTTATGATGAGAGTGTGAAATGTTTATTTGAGTTGAATTTAAATCACTCGTTCACTTTATTACTCGAGAGCCAACTTATTAATTATAATTACCGAAGAACCAACAAGGCAGAAGATATAATTTAGACCAATAAATACTGACCTTAACATTATACAAGAAATCACCATCTTGTTATCGTTTCCTAACAAATATTTTTTCATTGCCATGCCCGACAACGTGAAATAAAATACTGAATATGGTACCCATTAAGCTAGGAACCAACAAGCAGGTCTTTGCTGGATTGAAGTCAATGGCTGAAACATTTACCGACGACGACAGCATAATAATCTCATTAGTTTAGGACGAAATGACTATCAATGGCAACATGGCAACATCTCAATTTCAACCCACAACTGGACAAGAAGACACAAGAATAACATCATTGTAACTATTGATGTCAAAACTTTAGGTTTGTGGGGCCCCAAGGCACAGATATCAAGGAATGAGTACGTGATCAAGCTTTAAAATGTTATAGGAAATGGGAGCGAATCTTCATCTTCTAAAAGCGAGCTGATACGCATAATCTCGTTTCTGCCTAATACTTTATAGGTTGGTGTATCGAACAGTTTGACTACTTTGGTTACTAGAATAGTAGATTACACACCAAGGGGATAAAGCACTGTTTTATGTCACGGGCGCGACATTGAATCCTGAACGTAGCGAAGGACTTTCAGTTTAATATAAGTGAAAAATATAGCTTAACTCAAGTAAGTCACCTACATACAAGTCACATAAAAGCGGAAGTCCTTATCTAAATTATAGTGTCAAAAAGAAACTTCCACTTGTATTACAAGTTACAAGCTTTCGAGAAATGGGCCCCTGTTGTACGTAGTAGTGATCTATCCAAATAGACAATACGTCATGTTTAAAATGCGAACACAAACAAAATAAATGCCTATATGGATAGATTACAAGTATTACAACCTCATACAACAGGAGCTTTTCATAACCTTTTCACCTATATCTTAGTTATGTTAATAATGTTCCTTGTTACTGTAATTCTTCTAAAGTAAGTGAGCATAGGTATAATACAATTTACTATGTAAATTTGAATTAATAAATTAATTATTTAAGAATGTCACTAATTAACACTGTTGTACAATAAAAATAACTTAATATGTGCTGCGCCCATCAGGGTTCATGTTTCAGATGTGTGCACTATGTTGTTTAAAGGGTGCAATTGAATAAACTAGAGAAAAATTAGAGAGCTAGATGATACTTATTTATTAGGTAATTAATTGCCTACAATTTGTGATAACGATATTTGAAATTGTATAAAAATCTAATTTAAAATGTTAATTGTGAGTTTCTCATTCTATGTCATATTATTCTATATTTCGCATTACTAAGCGTACAAATGAAAATATAATCATTTTTATTATTATAACATAAGTTGAACGTATTGTGAAAATACGAAGCAAATTATTTTGATTTGTACTTTTTTATTTTTCCCCAGTAGTCACACTATTTAATACTATATAAATTATAAATATTAGATGTCATATACCAAAGAAAAACGACCAAGATCACCTAACGCCCGAGGTGGGGACCGAACGGAACCACGTACTCAGCTTTCGCGGCTTATGCTTGTACCCCTCGGGCGTTAGGTGATCTTGGTCGTTTTTCTTTGGTATATGACATCTAATATTTAGAATAAGATAAGTTAATAAATTATATTACAGATAGAATATTTATAGAAGGTGTGCACTAAATAAATAAGTAATTTTAACATAATGCTGCATTTAATTTCATACAATATAATTATATGTTATCACAAGTATAGCACAGTTAAGGATTATTTTTTCACTGCCTTACTTGAATTTACATAAAATCTAATGAAAATACTCTATGGCCTTATGTGCGCAAATATCTACTCTTAGATGATTCATAAATATACCTCTGGAACAACTTCCATATAGAGCATTTTCTTAGAAAATACATTTCGGTTAATCATACTGTTTCCACCAATTCAGCTCAGAATCACAAATCATAAGTTCTTTTCGACGAGAACATTGTTTCTTATTTTTATTCATTTTACATGACATATTTTTCTCATAGGTACTTTTTTGGGAATGCAGATTGGGATTTTGGGTGGAAATGAACTGTAAACTCGAATAAATATTAAAAATCTAAAGAAAAATACAAATAAATATTCCCTTGCTGGGATTCGAACCTGGATCATCCGCTTCACAGACAGAGTTACTACAACTGCGCTAAACTAGTTGTCAAAATTAGTACTGCGCTAGGACTGTGTCGCTAGTAGTATAAACGAACTTTTGCGAAGAGGCTTAATTTTAATAAGGAGTTATGGTTCTTCTCTTTAGAGTATTATATTCTTTGATTAAAATGAACACCAAATATCGCGGAAGTCGCGGAAGTATAATAATAATATATCTAACACCACAATTGACCATGATGTAAATTATGGAAGGTAATGGGATTATATTCCGTCTCAAGGCATGGCGCAACTGTGTCCAAAGAGTGGACGTGGATTGTTTGGGACCTTTGGGACGTACATTGACAGGTCGCACATTATTTTTTTTTTTTTTCATGCCTTACTTGATTTGATTCTCTAAATTCTCTCTCTTCTCAGTCTTCCTTCTCACTCTTCTCAGTCTTCTCGTCTCGAGTGTCTCGACTTCTCGTTGTCGTGTCTTATATCATGTCTAACAGTTTCTTTAAATTAATTAATTTAAACCGCATCGTCTTCAGCCTTGTCTTCGTTTGATTTGCTTGTGATCGGCTTCAATTCTATGGCCTCATGCTCTTGATTACAAATGAGTCAAATGATAAGTTTTATTAAAAATTACTTCTACCTACTGCGCCTTCTGGAATAAAAAAGTAAGTTCTGTTCTTCAATGGTTATTTATTCTAAATGCATAGATGTGAACCTATCGTTTTTATTTTGAGTAGCGCTCGGATGCACTATTACTTACGATTAATTTAAGTAGGTACCTACCTGCAAAGTTGAACTCAATGCGTAGTAAAATATTAAAATATTTATAATTAGTTCGATGGATAGATACGAGTATTAAATATCAAAAATCCAAAGCAATACAATGACTAATCACTCGTATTTTCGGTATTTTCCGTCAAGAAGTTCAAGTAAACTTTGATGTATTATCAATTTATCACTATAAATTGTAATGGAGTAGATCTGCTACTAAGCATTTCAAAGGTTAAATTCCTATACCTAATGCTAGGTAGATAACTATATTTTGTATAACATCTAATACTCTATTTTTCTTCTTTTCAGATCTTGTTGTATCCTGCAAACTCAGAAGATTTGAAACAATGGTTGAAATTCAACATGATATATCAATAAATTCTGTTTGGTCTGAAATTAGTTAGCAGTTGCGATAAATGTGACATGCCTTCACAATGTCATAGTTTAATATGTGTGGCCTGCCGGTTTCCTTAAGATTGATCATGCCAGGGATCAATCAGTTCCAAGAGTGTGATTGTGTATTGGTATTCCATCTGTACTTTTCCAAATTCTACAAGTATGCTCTTGGCTACATGCCTCACTCCTCTAAGTAATTATGTCGTCAGGTTACAGGATAAAAGTTAAAATAGGCAAGCATATTGCTAGCAAATTGTCCCGTCTCTCTGTCCCTTTTTTTGTTGTACAGTCGCCTTCAGATATATAGTAGCGCCTGGAGCACTCAAAAATATCTGTACACACCTCTATTGTTATGGCAATAGGGTGTTTAGATATTTTTTAACGCTCAGGAATGCTACAATTTATTTGATGAGCTTCCATCATCATAGGTGCATTCAATTGCTACCTACTTTCATTTCGAGATGAAGAAACAATTGAATATTTACTTCTTATAGAATATCTCGTCAGCCTCCGTAGCCTAGTTGGTAGTGACCCTGCCTACGAAGCTGGAGGTTCCGGGTTCGAATCCCGGCGAGGGCATTCTTTGTGTATTTATTTATCACAAATGTTTGTTCCTCGGTCATGGCTGTCTATGTATTTAAGTATCTATATGTATCTATCTATTATATATATCGTCGCCTGGTACCCACATCACAAGCCTTAATTGAGCTTACCGTGGGACTAGGTCGATTTGTGTAACATGTCCCAAGATATTTATTTATTTATTTATTATTTATTTATCTCTATTTTTGTGGATTCAAAGGAAGTTAAAATGCACCTGATTGAATCAATCAGGTCGGGAATGAAGGAATTTTAACATTAAATTTAAATTGGTTGTTAGGCAACATTCATTTTATTTTGCTTTTTCTAGCTATATTTTCCAAATTGAGCTTAATTTCCTGCTGTATGTTGGCCTTTTTAGGCCTTCTCTAGCTCATTCCACATTTCCCTATTATTTGCTCTTCTTTTCCAAAGTTTACGTAAATCATATTCATTTATTTGTATTAGTTATACATTGTCAGTCTTATAATTAGGTAGGTATATTTATTTACAAAGGAATACATACAAGATGGCTTGAATAAAGAAAATACAGTGATGTTCTTAATCAAATAAACATGTCATAAAAATAGCAACAGAAAGAAAGTTAACCAAATTTAAATAATATAATCATCCTCCCATAGTTTGTGTGGTCTTCCTTTCCTCCTCTTTTGTTCCCTTCGATACCATTCTAAATACTTCTTTAGTCTATTTTCTTTTTTTCTTCTCATCATATGGCCCGTCCACTTCAATTTTCTGATTTTATTGATGACATCATTTACTTTTGTGATATTTCTTATAGTTGCGAGTTTCTATTTGTCTAGCTTCCTTATCTTTAGTATACTCCTTTCCATTCCATGTTCAATTGTGTATATTTTACTTTGATTTAAGTATATTTAAAATACCATTGAGTCCAACATTCTTAGCTATTATGGATGGCTGATTATTAACCAGAATCTACTGTGTAATGAATTTCTAAAGATCTTTCTCGGATCCTAAATTCTTGGTTAGTACTTAAATCTTCTATTGTCTGGTCTGCATCACTTAGATTAGTAATTTCTCAGTTGTACATGCTTGCAGTCACTGTTGTGGCTCCGCTATATTCATATTTATTCATAAAATCAAAATTTTACATGTCAAAAAATAATAAATAAATGTCAATTAAATTACAAATATTACAGTAGTCAAGATATTCAGATTCATTAATAGGTAATAGAGAATTCGGTAGGTATATAAATGTCAATCAAGGTAAAAAAATAAATGTTAAACAATATCTGACATGTCACAATAGGCATTATCGAATGATTAAAACTTTATATTACATTATAATTAAATTAAAATAAATTTCATTACATATTATATTCAGACATGTCATAAAATGCATTTTTAAGCTACCATTTCTTTAATTTACTGTAGAATAACAGGTCAATATCGATCCTATCCTTGAACTCATACATGGTTTGATATAGCTGATGTTGATCCTGCTTGACAAGACTCGCCCCGTTTGTTGCATTGCATAGGTTTAGTACTACCCATTTTAGTTTTGTCGTCATCAAGTTCTTATTGTGGGTGGTATATGGTTCAATAAATTATTGGATGTCATATACCAATGAAAAAAACACCAAGATTACCTTCGACCGAGTGGCCGAGTGGTACAGGCATCAGCCGCGAAAGCTGAGTACGTGGGCTGGATTCCCACCTCGGACTTTAGTGATCTTGGTCGGTTTTCGGACATCCAATATTTATAATTCATAGACTTCATTTTAGAAATTTAGCTTAATAAAACAAAATTGAGTTTATAATTAAATCATGTTTATTTGTCTTTAAAAAAATAACCAAAAAAGATATCTCCTCATGGTGTTTAAGCATGATAGCTCAATTAAAAAAACATACCAATGTCCCACTCATGACTAGGTAGTCTTGAAAGGTCTCCATTTACTGGTTATAAGATGTCACTGCTTTGCTTTGTTTCTGATTCCGGGCGGTTTGTTAATTCGGATGGCAAAAAGTCATCATCAGTAAAAACATTTGTGTTCAATAGATAGATTCCTGTGTTTTTGAAACCTGACGTTATGTTATGCATATTGTAAGCAGAGTAAAACGCGTCTTTTGCGAATTCAGCAACATTATAAAATGGTAACAACCTTTCCAGGTTTAGATGTCATCCAATCATTCATTGAAGCTCAATAGCGTGAATTTAATGGGCCAAAAATAGTGACATCCAGCGGTTGCAACTTTCACTGCAGTGAGGGGAAAAAGTCAGTGAAACCAAATTATTTTTCCGCGCATACAATATAACATTTATTGTTATGTGTCTTGTGATTGTCCAGCACTATAAAAGCAGGTTGTTCTTGAGTGTTTCACATGTTGTACAAAATGCTTTAAAGCCTCCAAAAAACAGTCTTCAGTTATCTATCCAGACTGGTCAGCCAGTCCTAAGGCTCCAGTGGGTCCTTTTGCAGCATAAGGGTTAAAATGTACCCTCGGAAATATAAAAACCGGAGGAATACTCCCCCCTGCAGCATTTACAAAAGCCAACATAGTTACTAGGAGCTGCAGATGCAATCTGCCCTACGCGTGTAAGTCCTGCCTCAGCCACAACTTTTGGTGCGTTTACTACCTACTGGTACATCCCGTTTCATCGGTATTCCAAATCATAATTTTTTTAATTGTTAAAAAAATGACACATTGACTTTGTTAAACGCAGTGGTTCTTGCTAAATATATATTTTCAGGCTTTCGAACACTCCAGCACTCAATACCCATGCAAGGGACGTCCTTTTCAAGGCCAGCCCAGCTGTCCCAAACAAGACTTTCCTTCCTTTTTTCAAAAATAACCTCACAGCAAAGATATTTTACAATTACTTTGTAAAAATGTGTTCTCAAACGTAAGTAAAAGACTCACGTTTGCAGTATAAATAATGCTAATTATTATTACACAAGCCTTATAAACAATTATTAAACAACATAAAAATAATCCCGACACATGCGTTCAATATTCGTTTTTCAATTTCCTTGTTAGACTGCTCTGTTGGTGATATTATTTGTCCAAGATATTATATATAATCGGATAAATATTTTATTGTATTTCCGTTTATTTTGATTGGTTCTTCGATTTTATTTGTCATTAATTTATTTTTCGACATTTATATTTGTTAGCGCCTCTAATTGAAACTACTTGTTAATGGTTTACCATTTTAATTATAGATAAGGTACAATCGCTAGCAGAGGTTCTTATTTATGTCTAGGACACGTGCGGCGGCTTCAGTGGTTAGAAGGAAAGATAATTTGTAGTCTCGGTGCACCGCTGCGGTGCTGTCGTGTGCGCGCAACCTGGGCGCTGTTGTCGCGCTCTCGGAGCAGTCTGATTCGCTACCGACGGTCGTCTGGATTGGTCAACGCCGGTGCCAGTGTTACCAGTGGCCTATACCACAAAACTTTACAAGCGTACAGTTCTACAAAATTGTATAAATTCCCATACAAAAAGATGACAATTTTGTAGAATAGTACGCTTGTAAAGTTTTGTGGTATAGGGGCCAGGCGTTAACAATATTCATGTCCAATGAAAGATATACTGATAAATAAAGGCACTTTTACATGTCTGTCTCTACAAGCGCTTTAGAAATTTTCGTCAGCATACTTGTTTTCAATTTCTCAGCGTGGAGTACCTATATCCAACTATGTTCCAAAGTTGGTAATTTACTATTGTAACATTAGGTATTTACATTTCATTTGATAAAAGATACACCATTTTTATTCGAAAAGTTTCGAAGAAATAGTTCATAATAAAATTTAACATTAAAATTTGCTTTCGTAAAAATTACGATGTCATCATTCTTCCATCTTATTGGTTCATACTGGGGAGAAACCTTTTAAATGATTATTAAGTCATTTGTGCCATACAAGTAAAATGCTTGATGTTGGGAAAGGTGTTTTTAACAATTTTCGAACTATATAAGCGCCACCATCAGAGCTTAACATCAAAACGTCTGGCACATTGTTATAAAATTGTTCGCCCCACAAGTCTCTTGGACACTGTAAATCACACTACTCGCATGTAGTACGACCATTCACTGTCTGTAGCGACCTGCACGCTAACATTAAAGTCCTGAAAGTTCTTCGTACAAAGTCTTCACTAGGCATTGCACAACATATCTCCTCAAGAAAGCAGTAGTTTCATCAAATGGTATCCACATTCTTTCATCTTATTTGTTCACACTGGTGAGAAGCCTTTCAAAATGTTAAATGTTGTGTAGCTGTATTTCCAGTAGGCCATTTAATTAATATTTTAATTCTTGCAACAAAGCCATGTTTACATGTTTCAATACAAGTCACTCTATCGCCGTCTTTTATGAAATGTGTTCTAAACTACTGATTACACGGGGATCGTGATGATAACCAATTTTTGTTATTTGATTTTCTCAAACTTGCTACGGAATGTTGATGTTACTTAGGTACCTACCTACTTTAAATGAAAAACCGGTGTCATGTGCTAAGATGATATGTAAAGAGATTTCATGTATTTATTTCACACCTAGGACAGCAAACAAACTGTCTTTTGTTTTGAAACGTCAAATTGTGACACTAGGTCTTGACAATCAGCCACAGATTTTTTTTTTTAATTATGCATTCACACTGGTGAAAAGAATTTTAAATGTTAACAGGACAGTTCGCCCTCGGCTGTCCAATTAGTTACAAGAGATACGTTATCATTCATTGTAATGACTCCAGACTTATTACTTTTTATTCAACAATGTCATATCACAGGAGAAGGATCCTTTTCGCCTCTGGTGCACTGGTTGACCTTCACTTTAAGGTGCTTTAGAGGTATCTCAACCTCATCTTTCCGCGTGATCAAATTGTTTAAATCCATGTTGTTGGAGTGGCTGATGCGGCCGGACATTGTTATTGACTGTATAGACGATAGGTATGTCTAAACTGTTTTTACTTTTTTATTATGCGTTCACACTGGTGAAAAGAATTTTAAATGTTAACAGGACAGTTCGCTCTCGGCTGTCCCATTAGCTATAAGAGGTACGTTATCCTTCATTGTAATGACTCCAGACTTATTACTTTTTATTCAACAATCGTATCACAGGAGAAGGATCCTTTTCGCCTCTGGTGCTCTGGTTGACCTTCACCCTAAGGTGCTTTAGTGGTATCTCAACCTCACCTTTCCGCGTGATCAAATTGTTTAATTCCATGTTGTTGGAGTGGCTGACGCGGCAGCACATTGTTATTGACTGTGTAGACGATAGGTATGTTTAAACTGTTTTTATTTTTTTATTATGCGTTCACACTGGTGAAAATAATTTTAAATGTTAACTGGACAGTTCGCCCTCTAGTTATAAGAGATACGTTATCCAAATAAAATGACTCCAGACTTATTACGTTTTTATTCAACAATGTCGTATCACAGGAGAAGATCCTTTTCGCCTCTGGTGCACTGGTTGACCTCCACCCTAAGGTGTTTTAGAGGTATCCCAACCTCACCTTTCCGCGTGATAAAATTGTTTAAATCCATGTTGTTGGAGTGGCTGACGCGGCAGGACATTGTTATTGACTGTATATACGATAGGTATGTTTAAACTGTGTTTATTTTTTTACTATGCGTTCACACTGGTGAAAAGAATTTTAAATGCTGACAGGGCAGTTCGCCCTCTTGTAATAAGAGATACGTTATCCAAATAAAATGACTCCAGACTTATTACTTTTTATTCAACAATCTTATGACAGGGGAAGGATCCTTTTCGCCTCTGGTGCACTGGTTGACCTTCACTTTAAGGTGCTTTAGAGGTATCTCAACCTCACCTTTCCGCGTGATCAAATTGTTTAAATCCATGTTGTTGGAGTGGCTGACGCGGCCGGACATTGTTATTGACTGTATAGACGATAGGTATGTTTAAACTGTTTTTATTTTTTTATTATGCGTTCACACTGGTGAAAAGAATTTTAAATGTTAACAGGACAGTTCGCTCTCGGCTGTCCCATTAGCTATAAGAGATACGTTATCATTCATTGTAATGACTCCAGACTTATTACTTTTCATTCAACAATGCCGTATCACAGGAGAAGGATTCTTTTCGCCTCTGGTGCACTGGTTGACCTTCACTTTAAGGTGCTTTAGAGGTATCTCAACCTCACCTTTCCGCGTGATCAAATTGTTTAAATCCATGTTGTTGGAGTGGCTGACGCGGCCGGACATTGTTATTGACTCTGTCGACGATAGGTATGTTTAAACTGTTTTTATTTTTTTATTATGCGTTCACACTGGTGAAAAGAATTTTAAATGTTAACAGGACAGTTCGCCCTCGGCTGTCCAATTAGTTACAAGAGATACGTTATCATTCATTGTAATGACTCCAGATTTATTACTTTTTATTCAACAGTGTCGTATCACAGGAGAAGGATCCTTTTCGCCTCTGGTGCACTGGTTGACCTCCACCCTAAGGTGTTTTAGAGGTATCTCAACCTCACCTTTCCGCGTGATCAAATAGTTTAAATCCATGTTGTTGGAGTGGCTGACGCGGCAGGACCTTGTTATTGACTCTGTCGACGATAGGTATGTTTAGGTAAACTGTTCTTATTTTTTTATTATGCGTTCACACTGGTGAAAAGAATTTTAAATGTTAACAGGACAGCTCGCCCTCGGCTGTCCAATTAGTTATAAGAGATACGTTATCCTTCATTGTAATGACTCCAGATTTATTACTTTTTATTCAACAATGTCGTATCACAGGAGAAGGATCCTTTTCGCCTCTGGTGCACTGGTTGACCTTCACCCTAAGGTGCTTTAGAGGTATCTCAACCTCACCTTTCCGCGTGATCAAATTGTTTAAATCCATGTTGTTGGAGTGGCTGACGCGGCAGGACATTGTTATTGACTGTGTCGACGATAGGTATGTCTAAACTGTTTTTATTTTTTTACTATGCGTTCACACTAGTGAAAAGAATTTTAAATGTTAACAGGACAGTTCGCCCTCGGCTGTCCAATTAGTTATAAGAGATGCGTTATCCTTCATTTTAATGACTCCAGACTTATTACTTTTTATTCAATCGTATCACAGGAGAAGAATCCTTTTCGCCTCTGTTTATTTATATATATATTTTTTAAACATATCATTTTAATAATAAACTAACTGTGTTATTGTCGGGTACTAAAATTGTTAATTGAACACAAGCATTTTTACTTCAAATATGTTCCATTTTTTTCTTTGAATAAAATAAAACACAAAATTTGTTAACATAATCATTTATTTGATATGTATAACTTATGATTAATTACAAAATACAGCTATTTAAAACTAAAATAAAGCTACTTAAAACTAAAATAAAACTACTTAATTTTTTATTCCTTATACACATATTTGATTGCCTTAATTAATTCTTCATACTCATCTAAATGATTAATTCTTAATCTACGCCTCCACGAATATTCCACGAGCCAGTGAAGTCTCGTTTATTTTAGTGCTTCTTTAAAACGCAACTTGAGACCTCGCCACTGGCTCTCTATACGTTGGGTGTGTGTCCCGTCTGATGCCACAAATTTATTCACTGCATCACTATGATTTACTTTTTTGTGTATATATCCATGCTCAGGATTTTTTGTGTATATATCCATGCTCATGAAGGCAATCATACGCTCTCCAAAAATCTGTATGTATTATTGAGCCTTCCTGAACATGTTTTTTTATTAGTGGCACCAATATTTCTGCAAACCTTACATTATCAGGACACACCTCCAACCGTAAATCGTCACTACCATCCTCTATCATCCCAATGACCCAATGTCCCTCAATTTGGCGGCCCCGATTGTATTTCCTCCTTCCAAACTTTGACTCGTCTATTTGCACAATTTTGCCAGGGCCGCCTATTTTTCTGGTGATTGGTTCTAATTGTTTCCCGACAGTAATTAAACCAATCGGCAATGGTTCTATTCGACACCACCGGACTGTTCTCATCAGCTAATTCTTTTTTCGTTTGATTATAAGTCAACTTCTGACTGTATGCGTACATGATTTGAAATATTAGTATTAAAGACAGACGCGCGTCCTCAAACCAAGTCCCTTTTGCACGGGACTCGGCTTTACTTCGGCAATTACTCTTCCGGCACCTAAATGTTCCAACTGGTCCCATTAAGGCCGACAAAGTCATGTCCTTTTTATGGTAAGGACATATCTTTGTCTTTGGGATCAGCCCTCGCTCCTCTGCGAAATGAATGCACTGAGCATCTGTGCACAGCTTTTTGTGGATCTTCCTCCAATTCCACATAGACCTAAAACAAATAAAAACAAAATTAAATAAATTCATTAAATATAATAATGCCATTAAAAATATTCCTAACATGGCCTATTTTCTGATCCAAATGGACATAAAAAAGGATAATTATTGCCCAGCGGGGGTGAGGTAAAAAATGTTAATAAAAACTAAAAGTCTAAACGTTTCTAATAAAAATAACCCAAAAATATCCCATTTTCTATTATCTAACTTAAAATTGCCCAACCGGGGGGAAAGGCTGCGGGGAGCAGGGTAAAAAATTATACTGAAAAAACAAAACAAATTAGTACTTCAATAAAAAAAATTACCTTAATTCTTCAGAGTGCAGATTTGTTTGCCTGCCCGTTGACCCAGAATGTCTGGGACCCGAAGCAGGCAACTCCACCTCCTCCTCCAAATCCTCCCTGCTACCGCTAGAACCATCACTGGCTTCACACGAGCTAGCAATCCCGCTAGGGAAAGCCAGCGCACTGGGACAAGCAACAGGCTCCTCGGTAAATGTAGGGGAAACCGAGAGCGCAATCCCGCTAGGGAAAGCCAGCCCACTGGGACCAGCAACAGGCTCCTCGGTAAAAGTAGGCGAGAGCGCAAGTGGCTCTATTGAATCCAACACTTGCTCACTCGCAGTAGGCACAAGCGGCTCTATTGAGTCCAACACTCGCGCACTACTCACAGACGCAACTAAAGAAGAGGCCGTGACAAGCGGCTCATCAGAGTCCCAACACTCGCACTTCACTCTCTTCAGACACAGAAGCATGGGGCTTCGGAGACGCCATAGTCACAGGTTGAGCTTTACAGGAGTACGTAAACACGATCTCGACTGCAAGAGCAACAAACGATGACTGATTGGGTGACGCCGTCAAATCAACCCTGTAAAAACAAAATGGCGTCACTTTAGCGTTTCGTTCCATACTAACTAGATACGGATACTTTATTTATAATAGCTACTAATAAACAGTAAAATTATAAATAGCACCAATAAATAAATAAATAAATATCTTGGGACATCTTACACAAATCAACCTAGTCCCACGGTAAGCTCAATTAAGGCTTGTGATGTGGGTACCAGGCGACGATATACATAATAGATAGATACATATAGATACTTAAATACATAGACAACCATGACCAAGGAACAAATATTTGTGATAAATAAATACACAAATAATGCCCTCGCCGGGATTCGAACCCAGAACCTCCAGCTTCGTAGGCAGAGTCACTACCAACTAGGCTACAGAGGCTGACAATAACTGTGTTAAATTCACTAATTATTGTATATCTATTAAGAAACTAATTTAATATAATAAAATAAGATGTTAAACATAGCAGACAAAAAGTAAAACAAAATAAAATTATTTCGTAGAACGAAACGAAACGCATCCGACGCATGTCACTAGGACTTTGACCTTGCAAATAGCGTGGCCATATTAGATTTCTATGGGAACTTCAAAAAATCATATGTTTTCACAAATAGCTTTCTTTTTAAGAGTACTATCTATAAAAAAAATATGAACTTTGAAATCGACGGCAGTTAAAGGAAAGTCTATCCATTTTAGTTCCTATTTAACTATCTTGTAGGACAGTAGAAGCAGGACCGGCCATTTTCGCCTCTGGTGCACTGGTTGGCCTCAAATTTCCACCACAAGTTATTGGCGTGTACAATACACGCTCTCCATCTCACCTTTTTGTGCGATTATTATCTAAATCCATGTTCTCGGAGTGGGTAACTAAAACAAATTTTGGCATTTAAGAATACGCGACTAACTCACGCTATCAAGTCTGCCAATCGGTATTTATTTTCGTTGAATATCTCTTGGAATCTCCAGCGAGACCAAGGCTTTTTAGTTCGCATTCAACAATCCCGTATGACAGTAAAAGCAGGACAGACCCTTTTCGCCTGTGGTGCACTGGTTCATCTCCACCCTAAGGTGCTTTAGACGTGTCACCAGTATCTCCACCTCACCTTTCCGCACGATGACATTGTTTAAATCCATGTTTTTGGAGTGGCGCCCTATTGTGTTTGTAGACGCTCTCTACGTCACCTTACCGCGCGATCAAATAGTCTTAATCCATGTTGTCAGAGTGGCTGACCGAACAAGACAACATTTTGGCATTAGGAACACGCTACCATCGGACGCTGTCAAGACGGCCAAGTGTTTAATATTTCTTGGAACCTCCATTGAGACTAAGTTTCATATGAACAAAGGAGTTTGTTGTATTGTAATCATTAAAGTTTGAAAGGGATCTTGTTCTACGGATTTGTTTATCAAACAACGTTGTGCGGTACAATGTCATTAATGTTTACAAAGTAACTGAAACAGAGATTATAATAATGTGTCAATAACTATCTTCATACACCGAAAATATTCTTATTTAAATGTCGTTTCTTTTCTGGAGCCGTGTGAAGCCTAGCCGTCATTATTTTGTATCCTTTTGCCTAAATGTATGCGCTTCTTATATAAATAGTTTACTTTAATAATGTATTTTGCCTCTATCGTTCCGTTAAAAAAATATTTACTATTTTACATCAGTTGTGTATTCAGATACGAATGACATAAATGAATAGTTTTATAACGATATTTACTACCCAACCAGGGTTCCACAAAATTTCAACAAGAACTCTGTTTTGGTGTTCATTTTATAAACTATAAGCGAAATTATTGTATAAAAATTTTGATCATGTTTAAATTCCTAAAGGTATCGTACTTAATTATTGTTACAAGCTTGACTGCAATTTAGGTTATTTTAATCTCACACTAATTAGGTGTCCCTAAAAGTGAAAATGCCTTAATAACTCGTATGCCTCTGCGCCCAATAAGGTGATTCTATCTTCCTTGACTTCGTTCACCACCGAATACTGTTTACCCTGTTCTTGTATGCCCTTGTGAATATTAAACGGTTCTACTTTACCCATCGTCATTTTCTGTTGGTCGCTTTCCGTGATTTCCGTCCCGTCCGCTAAAAATAACGTTCAATGTCCACTGCTAACACTGCTCGCGTGAAACTCGAATAAGTTCTCGTCGCCAGTTGATATATCCACGAATCCAGGGAAAATCAGCCAGGGAATCTGGAGAAGAATAATAGTGAACGTGTGCTTCGTACATATAGGTTTAATGGCCGACTAAAAATGCACATCATGCAATCACAGAAATAAGGTACTTCTGGTAGAATATTAGAACTGTGACTCTCATAGAAACTGATCTTCCCAAACATACTTGCCGAACTTTAGTTTAACAACCTACTTTGTGTTAACATTTTTGGTATATGAATAAAAAAAAAGTTAAAGGTTAGAAATGAGCTCCCACCAAAAAGTACTCTTACTTGTACTCGTTACAAATTTCATAGCTTTGATTGTCTCTCGCTCATCTTCGTTGGTGGGACCAATGCTGCAAGACGGGAAAAGCGATTGTCAAACAGGGTGATGAAAATCGATACATTGAAACCAGGTCGACGGATCGTCGTTCATTATACTCATCATGTATGAACCCTGCTTATTAGATATTAAAAAATTGAATTGGAAATTGATAAAATCGACATTAAAAATATAACACGACACTCCGTAATTATGTGTCATTTTAAATGTACTACACACTTTTCATAATGCTGCATTAAATTGGTTTAGCTCTTGTAAAAATGTTGTTTTATTTTGTAATAAGCAGCGTAATTGCCTGTGGATATTTAATGGTTGATATTACGGGGCAAAATATAGTGGTAACTATTGGCGATTTTTGTCGAATTTTGTACCCGTGAAAGCTATTAATGCAACGTAGTTCAAAAGTTATATAAAATACTTAGTTTAAAGATTATGCTGCGGATAATTATCTAAAATCTATATATTTGTTAGTCGTTGACGGACTCCCGTCCTCTCTAAACTATTGCAGGGCTTGGGAAAATGGTCCATCCTGAATGTGCAGCAGTGCGAGAATGATGCCGATATGCCGTGGCTCGTGCGTGCTCGTCGATACAAGCTGAACCGCACGCATGACGCGTTTGATGTGGATATGTCAGTTTTAGATGTCGTCGATGATTCGTATGGCGTTAGTACAGAATCGTTGACTTAAACTTGATTTCTTACCACTTATACAGGGTGAACGATATGAAGTGTTACCAAGTACATTTTAATAAGTCTGGTGTCAAAGTAATGGCGGCTTATTATCGGAAATATGTTTTGGCCACCGCATTGAAATCTTAGGCACGCAAACATTTGGGTTGTAAACCGCAAACATAAGAACGAGACGGAGCTTTTCAGCTTGTAAAGCTCGTAAGAACCAAAAGTGGTTGAAAACCGAATTGCACGTGTCATTTCTCCAGTGCAGTGAGGTTTGGACTTTTTATCTGGTCTATTTTGAAGAGAAAGGTGAGAGCAATTAAACATGCTATTATAAATACAATCAAGAAATCGATCGTATTTCACTGGCACATACCACTACCACTGGATCACAAACGTGCTGCGAGCAAATAATTTTTTACCATTTGAATTCCATAGTCAAGGCAAAAGGTAGGTTATTACTAAAAGTAAATTTAATCACAAAATGTAATATTTTTTTCTCTTGTTTTTTCTTACTCATAGTAATAAATTCTCGCAACAAAAAAATCGCAGTCCTTCGAAATTGGTAACACTTCATATCGTTCACCCTGTACTTCTAACGCTGCCATGCGAACTTTTGCACATGTTTTAGGGACGCGCAGACGTATGCAAAATGGTCGGTGGGGTATGCAAACATTTCTCATCTCATGAAACGGGCTGCTTGCATGAGACAGTGAAAGAACACGGGCACGAAAGTGCGAAACGAGCTTTTACTTTCGTGGGAATAAACCCGCCTGACTTCCCAGTGCCGAAAGTAAGTTTTATTTATAAATATAATTAAACTCGCGTGTATTTAGTCCCTACTCGCGACATGTTTCGCAGAACCTAGGTCTCCGTTACCAAGCAATTGTTAAATAATATTGATTATGTCTGTTTTATGTGAAATTGAAATAAAATAAAGTTCATCCGATAAAGGAACAGGCTAGATATAGACCGAGAGGCTGATAGATTTAACGGTGTTAGTGTTATGCTTTTGGGTACTGGCGTTTTTTTTTTTTTCAAAATTATTTTTAATTTCCATATAAAACAAAATTGTATGTTCGGTTTTTATGCTTGATCTTAAGATGTACACAAATGTTTTTTGAAAAAAATGTGTCCCGCTGAGTTTCTTTGCGGTCCCAAAAAAAAATTGGGATACCCTTAACAATACTATCATACAAAGGAAGGGATTTCTTCTCAGTATAGAGGTGTAGGGATAGATCCGACGCAGATTCTTTATTTTGATCTTGTGTTCATTTTAAGAACACTTGTAATGAATAACTAGCTTAATTTGCAAGTTTGTACATTCACGCTTAAAATTTTCTTTCTTATTTTGATGGAGGTAGATCTATCAAATTTCCTGCATTGTCAGTCGCCCGCAAACCAGGAACCCAGACAGAAACCAGAACCCAGACAGTAAAGTGTTCGAAACGTCAGGATGAAGTTAAATTTAATTAATATACGCTAGTTATCCGTTTTTTATAGTTTTCATAAATAAAATAAATATAAAGAATAAAACAACGTTGTACATATTTACCAAGCTAAGTTTACATCTCGATCTTGCGTCCCGATCTATTAATCCCCGCACACTAGCGACGTACAAACGTAGCCCCGTATTCATAAACGCCGCTTTACTTAGCAAGCCGCTAGTATTGTTTGTCCTAATTCGCTTTTAAAGACATATTGATAAGACCGAAAGGGACAAACAATGGTTAGCGGTTTGCTAAGTTAGGAGACGTTTAAGAATAAGGGGTTTAGCTCGGTTGCGCTGTATTGTTTCAGGGAGAATACCACGCAAAAAGCTATGTCGTTGATCTAAATCGACTCTCTAACCAAGGCATTTATGGAGAATTCATCATCACCATGTACTTGGTCAAGAATGAGACGGATTTGGCATGCGTTAAGCTGTTCTTCAAATTCGAACTAAGTGATGACGATGATGACAAGGGTCCGGATGGCGTCGTCCAGCACCTTGTCCGCAGTCCCATTCAGTCACCTTCTTAAATTATTTTTGCCATGTCGTCAGCTTACAATTACACCGTAATGAAATCATATTCGACATTACAAGATAATACTTACATTAAACTCAAAAACTGGATTGGTTCATTATTTTGTGAATGATTTCTTCTCACTATTCAACCTGAGGTGTGGGGCTGATGGTCTCTACCGCCCCGGAATCCCATTTAATTCCAGATCTCCCCCTGAAGTTCTGAGTGTGTTGTAGCTGGAGCGAGAGGAGGAAGAGAACTACGAGGGGCTGGAACTACGAACCCCCTGTGCGTCTATACTAATTCCCTGATGTCCGACACATCTACTATCACGTTGGTTGATGTGGCTTGACCTTGTATTGGGCTAAGTTTAGCCGACTTTGAACCGTAATAAATAATTTTATTCCACGGGCCAGCTATAATACTTTACATACCTACTTACCCTTTCACATTACTTGACAGCCATGTCGTCGGTGAAGTGTTTGTTGAGTTCATCTTCTAATCACTATAATACACAATAAGCACACTGGCTCGGCTCGGCAATGCCCAAGTAAGTATTCCACACGAAACTGGTAATAAATTCACGCGCGGCCGCGGCCGCGGTCATACTCTCATAGACAGTGTCAGTTACTCCCACCAGCGGCCCTACCGTGAAAAACGAAATTCGTAAATTTCGAGGATTTGTATCTCACTCTAATGACTCCTTCGTTTGAGTGACAGAGAAAAATCCTCGACAATTTACGAATTTCGATTTTCGCGGTAGTAGGCCTGTTCCCGACAATACCAAGACACACAAGACAACGTATGTATGCTATTTGTGTTACTCATTTAACCGCATACACAACAGTGGGGGGAAACACTCCCGATCAAAAAAGTCTACTCAAACAAATTTTTAATTTATCGTTTAATATCTTCGAAATCAATCATGAGGTCAAAAAAGTAACTACCACTTCAGAGCTTACAGTATAAGCTTTCAAAACCAGTATGTTTTTCATTTAACTGCATATCATATACTACAGTAGGGAGTAGTGCAATACCGCTTAGCTAGCACAGCGCACGTAAATATTGCATTTCTACACAACCATAAGGCAAACCGCGTCAGCGTCTGTTGCACATTATAAACAAATACACAAGTTCATAATAAGAATAAGAAAATATTTATTGCCACTAAGTAAAATTTACATAACAATACCACAATGCCTGTGAGTTCGTATGCCGATTCAAAATATTCTTCCGAGCTTTTAAATCTACTTCTTAGTCAAATGATTTAACTTAAACTTGTGGATCTTCAAATGAGCATATAACCTTACCACATGGTATTTGCTCCATCGGCTGCAAAATCAATCATGTTTTGTGTGTTGGGATTTTATTTGTCAGAAGATATAGTATAAAATGTTTAATTCTAGGATGATCATCGTAAACGTCAGTAGTGTTTCTCTAAGCGGCCTTGCCGCTTATTCAATTTTAACAAGTAACAAACAAAAGGTTGGTTTAGGTCATTCGCTACATGGATGCCTTTTGGCCAGTTAGATCAATGAAACATGTGGCATTTAATTAGTTTTATTTTTCTGACTAGTCAACAACAGTATATTATTTTAGACCCGCTAATCTCATTATAGAGGCAACATGCTGTACCTCTGCAGGCTCCTGCCTGCTCTAGTGCAATGTATGCATGCAGTTTCCGAGTCCGTGGCTTTTGAGGCAGTACGTATAGCTGGTGCTTTCTTCTCTGCACAGTTTGGTGTCGCCGTAGGCCAGGCAGTTTGTACATTGCACACCTTTTGAGACCTATGTAAACCATTTCGGCTTCCATAAATCTCGCCCAGGCTTTCGAAGACCACGTGGCAAATCAACGAGTTTCTAGCCTTCTTACGGTACTTGAGCTTTAGCATGTCCATTTCCACAACCCTTGCCGCTTGGTCCCATTAGCAGACTCGGCCTGCCTGTAACCACGAGGACGTAGAAGCGTCTTGAGTTGCCACAGCACTTCCCGTCTTGAGTCTTGGTCTGATGGACTTCCGAGATCCGCAACGGACCAGTCCAACTTCTCCATGTCCGTGACGCTGTCGATATCCTGAGGGAATTGGCGTCATCTCCTGGGTCGTTACTGTCGCCGCTGTTTCCTTTTGGGACGCTCGTTTTCCTGGCAGCGGCTCCAGATTGGGCCTTTTTGGTCTGTGAGTTGATTTTAGTTTTGAAGGGCATGTTCGTTCGGGGGGTGGTTGTAGTGGTGGTGGTGGTGGTTTTTGGTATATATTCTCGTCAAGAGGAAGACCTTTAACTTTTAAAGCTAAAGGACTGCTTTTGATAAAAATCTCAATATTCCCATAGATCTCCAAAATTCCGTGGTTTATGTAAGTAATATTATTTTTTCTATCTAAATAACAAAAATGCTGCGGCGTTGTTTAAATGTCTTCGATTGGTACGTGTTGGACAAACAGCTGCATACAAGCAAAGTCCTTTCCGTCCTTCACTATGTAACAGTTTACTCCGAACTGCCCGTATATGCCTGCTTTAAACAGGTTTTCGAAGTCTAGAACTTAGTCCTGCACGTGATAATTTCCCTGAAATATAATAGGACTCGTTCAAACATCATGTGATCATATTTAGCCGATTTTATACCCCAATTACAGGGTATAAAATCGATAAAATGATTTTGTATTCTCCGGGCTAATTTTAGGTCATATTGGTTTAATTCTTAGGTCATATTGATGAACCTTAATATGAAACCGACATCTGATTCGAGGAAATAAATCTGCTGTGTCATACATTTCCGCCTATTAGTAGGTATCTCAGGGTTTGTATGGAACATCAGTTTCTTATTCTCGAATCGGATGTCGGTTCCATAGTTAAAAAAGTTATCCCGTGACAACCAGAGTCTTTCGTAGTTGATTTTTTCTATGGTAAGCACATCTGTTACGACATTGTGGGATTATCCATAGTTAAAGTTCATCAATATGACCTCAAAATTGACCCCCTAAAGATTGCCCGGTTAATAAAGAATCACCTTGTTTAAACAGTTATCAGTAATTACACCAATATGCTCGACCATTTACGATTTAGCCATTTTCTTTCTAATTCACAGTTGACAGTCAAAAATCGCGGCTACCTTTCTCCTTGTCAAAAATTAATAAACGGAGTCTTTTCTAATATTCACAATATCTATCGAATGCAAAAAAAAATGTACATGACATAGTTAAAGCCCTTATTTAATAAGAAAACGTCTTTGTGTTACGAAGTTACCCATTTATTTTGTACGAGTAACGCTTAACACAATGGATGTGATCGAGATTTTTGTTTTGATAAAGGCCTTAACTTTTTTTTGTAATCAAACCCTAACACTGCTGCTTAAGGTGGATTTGGACCACACGAGCGAATGCTCATTCTATCCCCCACTACGAAATTCGTTCGTCACACAAAACGTAATTTGTCGAAATTCCTTGATTTCGTAGAGTGGGTAATAGACTGAGCATTCGCTCGTTTGGTCTAGATGCACCTTTACTTACTTTCGGAACAGGGAAATCTGGTGGGTCCAACCCAAGCGAAGAGAGGCATCTCATCATATTTTTTTCTGCGTATTTTCTTATTACACAAGGCAGGCATTCGCCAGTTCTGTTTGAGAATTGTTTGCACCCCCCGTCGACCATGATGCATGTTTCTATCCGAATCTAAAATGTAGGGATAAGTAGTATTTGAAATGGGATTTATTACTATGCACCTAAGTGAAAGGAAATAGCAATGTCTAAAGTACCAGTCAAAGTATCTGGAATATAAAATGCAAGAAAAAAGAATAAATAAATCATGCTTTTCAGATCTTAAAAGTTTTTTCAGATCAGAACCTACCTATCTGAATATAGTAGTAGTAGTTAAGTTAGTAGGTTATAAATAGTTTTTAAAATGAATATAATTTTGTAAGAAAACAAGATTTTATTGTAATTAATTTTATAAGTGTTTTTAATCGTTAACACCAATAGTTTTTTGTCTTTTTTTGTATGTCCTTTATTGACATTTCAAGGTATTTAAGTTTTGTAATTACTATGTGATGCCCGTTCTAAAGAGTAACAAATTAGTTTTTCCTTTTTCCAAAGGCTCTTTGAGATAAAAACCTCGTGTGCTTGGAATTAGATAGATTACTTACTCCGAAAGAATCATCAAGGTCGGCCCCGACTGCGAAGTCCGCGTCGAAGCATTCATGCGTGCGGTTGAACTTGCGTCGCCGTACATTACCACGCCACGGCATGTCCTCGTGGTTCTCGCAGGGAGCCACGTTCATAACCGACCATTTGCCCTCACCCTGCCCGGGGAATAGGAAAATAACTTTACACACGCGGTCAAAGAATACAGGTCAGGTGGATTTTTTTTATACAAAATACTGCAAATTTGCTGTATTTTTTATAAGTATCTATAGGGTATGTGGAATCTTTTTTTCTCAAACATGCTATGAAATATTGTTGTTATGTTCCTTATAATAGGCTGCGAAGTATACCGTTTCAGGTGCGACTAGAACAAGAGGTGGTTAATGGAATTAAATACAAATCTTGAAATCCAAGGCATAGTACTCTTTTTATGCCACTATGCAATACTATAAAACTTGGATGTTTTTGTAGTTCATTTCATGGCATGTGAGAAAAACACTATACATACCTCGGCCATAAATTGATACATCACATTTAATAATACATACATGTACTATTAAATGGGATTGTATCAATTGGCATTTCCCTAAATTTTTATCATTGAATTAAAAATAATGAAAATTATCGTTAGATTGGTTTATGGTTAGGAAAAATCATAAGTACAAAAATATATGCTATAGCGAGCTTTTTATCATGCCTTGCTTTATCTATTGAGTTATCCAACGATAAAGTTACATGTTTTTTCGTATTGGATGTAAAACTCGGAGAAATTCCACTACAAGCTGATGTTAAAACGATTGTAGAATACTCGCATTTTTATATATATTTGAAATCAGCAAGTTTGCAGCGTGTTTCCTGAAATATTCAATCTGACCCATTTTATTTGACAGCAAGTATAGATGTAGTAGTAGTACGCTGAAATTACACTACGGATAATGTAGTTACATAAACCCACATTCGGCGACCGACAGCTTTCACCGCTTATTAGGTGATAATTGTGAGAATAAGTAATTACCTGTTTTTAGAGCACTTGTATCGTATAATGGCCACTAACGGCTAGAAGTTTCAATAGGTGATAAGTAATAATAGAAAAAAAAAAACTCTTCTACCCCGCATTTTAGATACTACTTCAAATGGCATTATTTCATAAATACTCCCGAATATTGTACTATAACATATATATTTAGATTGTTGTTTAGATTGATAAACTAAACATTTTTCCAAAAATATTTTATTTGTTTGTAAGTTAGAGTAAGATAAATAAAAGAAATACTTTTTTCCGTTACCAAAATCAACAAAACAGTACTCGGTTAGAAAACATGCAAAAACAAAACATGCAAAGTATTTGTGTAAGTATATACATATTTTCTTCTTTTTTTTCGAATATAAAAGCCTGCACCACACAAACCTTTCTTTTTGCCCAATGGTTGACTGGTAGAGAATGCCTTAAGGCATTAAGTCCGCATTTGTACTTTTTTATTGTGCAATAAAGTTTAAATAAATAAATAAATAAAAACAAGAACAATGTTGAATACAAGGCTTCTAACATAACCATATTTTTGTGGATCACAACTTGATAAATTTGCTGTTGCTTCGATTTTTAAACACTCTACAAATTCGAGTAGTATGCTCATAGGCATAGGCATATCCTTTTAAAACATAGCTAAAGGTGCATTCAGACCAAACGAGCATTCGCTATTCTATCCCCCACTACGAAATCAACGAAATCACGTTTTGTGTAGCGGTTAACAAGCTGTTTTAGTTTTTCTGTATTTCCTACAGTCACATACTGCACAGCGGGATGATGCAGTCGAAAGGATTTTCAACTTGCGAGTCTAAAGACAAACTAAATTCGGGCTCGCTAGTCTATTCTATTTCGTCCATATCATCTTGCAGCTCCAATTCAGGATTAGACGGGAAGCGCTAAAGAGCTCCAAATTCTCTGAGTTAATCTTGTTTTTATTACGAAATTTATTAACAAGTACGCGCACGATAAATTGCCACCAGGGTTGCGTCTAGAGATGACAGATTGGCCATCTTTACCAATAGAATTATAGATTCATAATGAGAAAAATAAAGCGAATTCACTTAATCAACTAAATCGCTTATTTTAGTATGCCCAGCGGATATTCTCAACTTAACACTCTGAGTTAATCTTGTTTTTATTATGAAATTTACTAACAATGTAGAGTCTTCGTCTTTTATCACACTTAAATATAATTAGCATCAATTAGCTGCTTCGTGACGGTCTCAGAGCCGTCCATGGTCGGTAATAGCGATACCGCCGTTTTAAAGTCGAAGTTAGCCATTGCTAATGATTCTTTGCTTTTTTACTCACTAGACTTATATGACTCTACAATTTGGCTATATATTTTTTTAGTCCTACAAAATAAGATTCGATTAACTCAGCGTCCTTCACAGAAAGTTCAGATTTTTTTAAGTTCTCACTTAATAAAACACAACCTATAGAATAAAATAGTTAAAAAATATATAGTTTAACAATACTTACCACCAACTTTTGTCCCATAACAACACCTATTATGACGCCACAAACTAACATGATACTTGTATTTCTTGATAATACATTTCTCAGCATGCTTGTAGTTCTACTTACTAAACTAATACTTTAGAGAGGAGCAGAGGAGGTACTGGAAAGAAAGGATCTAACCACTACAATGCCATTGTAGTAATAATACGTGTTTACTACGGTTTTGTAACAAAGTACATTGGATAAACACGTGATAACGTGACAATTCTGCATCATTCACGTTGATATTATCTCTTTAATCATTGTTTACGATTGTTGTGGCTGTAATACTAAGAGATATTGATTGGCCCTCTTTAATTAGGTACGAAGACCGAGGCTAGCGCTCTCTCAGTTTAAAATTTAAAAAAGTTACCTAAGATGGCAGACTTTCAGAAACATTTCGTTTTCTTTGACACATATCGTGAAACACGTTCGTACAACAATAACAAGTGTACAACTTACGTAAGAACTTAAAGATGTATGCAAGTTGTTTAGCGACCCCTAAACAACATTAAAAAAGTATATACGGAGTGGTTTTTAACCTCATAGAATATAATGAAAAGGTGTCTGACATAAATTTCAAACTTTGGATTTTAAGGACCATCCTACTTGTCATACTAACCAAGACTGCTCCTCGTGTCATTTAAAATAGGCCACTTATTTATAAAGGCAGCCACCGTTTCAAACTTTTCTTGTCGACGGAGTTCGTACGTAGTTTTCCATATGTTGATTACATCTTCCCAAGGTTCGGAATTGAACTTAAATCATGAAACATCATCTTCGTGCGTTCCTCTAAATTCTTGGAAATCTTAGGTTTAGGATGGTTGAGATTCCCTTTGTCGGTAAATTTTCTTTTCCATTCACCTGATTTTTAAAGGGTACTTATTGCGAATCTTACCAAATAGTTTGCCTCTGGCAAAATATACTTAACCACTAATAGAATCTCTTTTTTTAACTGGAGGAACATAGTAAGTTCCAGAATTTTTAGTTGGAAACAGAGCTATAATAGTACGGTCAAATCGTACATAATTTTACCCTAAACTTGCAAATCAAGTAGTATCGCTGCATTTTTGGTATGTTGTTTAGACACCACAGGGCAATAAAACCACATTTTGCAAGCAAAAAAATTGTGCTAGCTGCGTAGTACGTGAAAAACTGCAAAATTTACGGTCATTTTTAAGTTTCTGATTTTTATTAAAAAACCTTACGTGTTTTGATAACACATGTTATTATTCGAATTATATTAAGTGTTCTAGGTTTCCTGCACATTTTTAATTTTCGATCGGAATATTAATTCTGGACTTAAAAATATAATTGTAACCCGCGCCATTTTCGCCTCCGCAAGTTTTTGTCGAACATTATAATAATATTATTATTTAAAATGCTCGACAAAAGCTTTGGCCCGATCAGCTCGCATACCGAACACTACGACAAGAACTGGCACTGGATGTTTGGCCAGTTTCTTGGCGCGGCTGATCAGGCTTACAGTTGTGCGTTTCCCCAGCACCGGGTCGACTTCCTGCCAAACCTTTACTCTCTTTGCTCGGGCTAAATCGTATCGGTTCGACAGGAAGTCGAGGATCCGCTTGCCCTATTCTTTTGTGAACCGTGAAGGTGCTGCGTTAGGCGGGGCGGTCGGCGCGGCGTTAGGCGGGGCGGTCGGCGCGGCGCTAGACGGGGCCGGGGACGCGCCACCAAGAATTTGGAAATGGTTCCTTGTACCATACCTACGGGGGGCGGCGGTGGCTGCGCTCTGGCGGCAGCGTATGGCGGTCCTATGGGACAATGGCGGTGGCAACGGGAGGGGGCGGCGGTATGGCGAATGGGTTTGCGTGTCTGGGGCGCTTTTGAGCAGCGGAGGAGAAGAAGGAGCAGAAGTCGGAGGAGCCGGGACTACAGACTCCTTGTACATCTGTATCAAGTGGTCCGGCTCCTCTACTTCCAGGTCGGCTGTTTTAATTTGGCCCTCGGTCTGCGTAGCTTTGGCTACGACCTTCAACCGATACTGGGCCAAATTCAGCCGACTCTGGATAGCCGTCGACATCGGCTTTGTCCTGTGGACTTTGTTAAGGTCTTTTACAACCTTAACAAAGTCGACTGGGGAGGGAAATTGCCTCCCCAGGAAGAACGCCGGAAAGATGTCGACGGCCTTCTCGACGAACTCCTTTATCTCCCGCTCCAGCTGTTCGTGCGCGGAACGCTCGCCAGCGCAAATCGGACAAGTTTGGTCGGGTCGTCGACTTCGGCTCCCGTCATGAGCGGCCGCACAAATGCCGCGTCGTATAGCTGGAGATTGTCTTCGACCCAGCAGTATAATAAGTAACTTGGTTCACGTGCCCCCGGGTCAACAACCTCCCAGTATTGCCGCAAAGTCGCTCCAATTCTCCGATGTACTTCCCCTCCGTCTCCTGTACGTCCTCCTTCCACCCCCCGATTTCTGCCAGTCATTGGGCTTCGGCCATCGCCCTAATTACCCCGCCTATTGAAGTGGGGGTACCCGAATTGAGATCGAAGTAAGTGCTGGGGATTTCGGTGCCGGCCCCGAATTCTGCCACAATTTCCACACGTAAATCCCTCTTCTGGCCGTTTACGTACTGACGCAACTGAGCCAGCCACGCTCGAGTACACTGGCTCAGTTGGTCGTTATTCGGGTACCCCCTGGTGAGAACATACCCAAATATAGACATTTGGTCATTGTGATCCGGCAGCAGGTGGCTGGTGGTCTCATACGCCTGCAAATATGAGACCCAGGAAATGCTGCCGGATTTTTGACCCCGCTAAAAGTTCCATGGTGGGCCATGAAGAATTTTCTGTAAATTGCTAGGCGGCACTCGAAGCGGCCGCCTAGCAATTTGGTGACGTTCGCCACATCCAACAGGACCGTGGATGTAGGAAGGGCGGGGTCGATCGTCAATCCTGTGTGGAGCTGGACGAACTCAGTGCTCGCAGAGTTTAGGTTAAAGCGTCTCGGCAGACGCTCCAGTACCTGCTGCGGTGGAGCCTTGAGCCCGTGCTCGCACACATAAAAATACGCTAACTCTAGCTCTGAGTGGCGCGCCATCAACGCCGCCAGGTGTTTGGCAATGTTCAATTTAAAATTGTCACAATCGCTCAGCGCGATTGGGAACTTGGACAACTTGTTGGTCCCGCTGTTCTGATTTTTATTAAAAAAAAACCTTACGTTTTTGATAACACATGTAATTAATCGAATTATATTAAGTGTTCTAGGTTTCCTGCACATGTTTAATTTTCGATTGAAATATTAAACCTGGACTGAAAAATATAATTGTAACCCGCGCCATTTTCCCCTCCGCAAGCGGAGCGAGCATTATAGCCGATTTGTCGAGCATTATAATAATATTATTATTTAAAATGCTCGACAAAAGCTTTGGCCCAATCAGCTCGCATACCGAACACTTCGATAAGAACTGGTACTGGATGTTTGGCCACTTTCTTGGCGCGGCTGATCAGGCTTACAGTTGTGCGTTTCCCCAGCACCGGTCGACCAGTCGACTTCCTGCCAAAACTTTACTCCCTTTGCTCGTGCTAAAACGTATCGGTTTGACAGGAAGTCGAGAATCCGCTTGTCCTCCTCTTTTGTGAACCGTTTTGAGGAGGACGAAGGACCAGGTGCTGGGACAGGGGCGGTTGGCGTGGCGTTAGGCGGGGCGGTCGGCGCGGCGCTAGGCGGGCCGGGCTGCGGGGATGTTGGAGGCCAGGGACGCGCCACCAAGAATTTGGAAATGGTTCCTTGTACCATACCTACGGGGGGCAGCGGTGGCTGCGCTCTGGCGGCAGCGGATGGTCTTTTACAACCTTAACAAAGTCGACTGGGGAGGGAAATTGCCTCCCCAGGAAGAACGCCGGAAAGATGTCGACGGCCTTCTCGACGAACTCCTTTATCTCACGCTCCAGCTGTTCGTGCGCGGAACGCTCGTCAGCGCAAATCGGACAATTTGCCGCTGGGGCTCCAAAATCGCTTGCACCACCTCGGACGCCGCCACTTGTGTTTTGGCGGCGACCTGCCGCCTTGAGGAGCTTTTTAAATAAAATTCAGGATCGCACAGTGCGCCAATCGCGCGATCATGAATGAGGTAATCTCGTGCCCTCACCTAATAACCGGAAAAGCACTTCGACGTGGGCCACCCCCTTAAATGTTTCGTTGTGGGCCGTCTGCACGTACAGGAACCGGAGGAACTGGGCGTAATTGGGCGAAAAATTTAGGTGGTCAAACGACGCGGCCTCGAGCTCGAAGTCGGCGGGCAAATCAACGACCCGCACAAGTTTGGTCGGGTCGTCGATTTCGGCTCCCGTCATGAGCGGCCGCACAAATGCCGCGTCGTATCGCTGTGGGTTGTCTTCGACCTAGCAGTATAATAAGTTTTCGCACGCAGAAACTTGGTTCACGTGCCGCCGGGTCAACAACCCCCCAGTATTGCCGCAAAGTCGCTCCAATTCTCCGATGTACTTCCCCCCCGTCTCCTGTACGTCCTCCTTCCACTCCCCGATTTCTGCCAGGCATTGGGCTTCGGCCATCGCCCTAATTACCCCGCCTATTGAGTTGAGGGTACCCGAATTGAGATCGAAGTAAGGGCTGGGGATTTCGGTGCCGGCCCCGAATTTTGACACATTTCCACACGTAAATCCCCAGCACTCTTCTGGCCGTTTACGTACTGACGCAACTGAGCCAGCCACGCTCGAGTACACTGGCTCAGTTGGTCGTTATCCGGGTACCCCCTGGTGAGAACATACCCAAAAATAGACATTTGGTCATTGTGATCCGGCAGCAGGTGGCTGGTGGTCTCATACGCCTGCAAATATGAGACCCAGGAAATGCTGCTGGATTTTTGACCCCGCTAAAATATCCATGGTGGGCCATGTAGAATTTTCTGTAAATTGCTAGGCGGCCGCCTAGCAATTTGGTGACGTTCGCCACATCCACCAGGACCGTGGATGTAGGAAGGGCGGGGTCGATCGTCACTCCTGTGTGGAGCTGGAGGAACTCAAGGCTCGCAGAGTTCATGTTGAAGCGTCTCATGATCTCGTCAGACGCTCCATTACCTGCTGCGGTGGAGCCTTGAGCCCGCGCTCGCACACTTAAAAATACGCTAACTCAAGTTCTATATGGCGCGCCATCAACGCCGCCAGGTATTTGGTGATGTTCAATTTAAAATTATACTATATAACTTTGACATCTTTTTAGTCCCGCTAACAATATTGCCGCAATTCTTGCGGGTAACAGACCTCGCAGGGAGGTCTGTTACCGCAGGCACTATTTACCACCGATTGGTAGAAAGCCTTCTGCCATCGTATTTCCGACCCTGACTCCTTCGTGGTCTTCAACAGGACCCTCACGACCTCGGAATCCGTCTCCAGGACCCGGAACTCGAGCCTATCTTTGTCAGAAGCCGCAATGTCAAAATGCCTATCGCGCAAGGCGTTAAGCAGTTTAACGTTGCGACAATCAAATGATAGAAAGTCACTCGCGAAAACCTGGGTCCGAATCCTGGGGTTGATAAAGTCGAGGGTCCTGTCCAGGACCACGTAGGAGTCCAAATCTATTGCGAGATTGGCTCCAGCCAAGTCATTGATAGGCACTACTACCGGCATTTTTCTAACAATCTTCGCACACCCTCGCACACTCAAACACATCCACAGTATCCACACACAAACGTACACACGTGCCCACACACCCACACACACACACTCACACTCAACAACAATAACAAAAAACAATTAATAACTACAAAACAAAACAACCAAAACAATTAAAAACTTAACGATAACAATTGAAGGTACGATTTTGGAAAATTTTAGTTACTTAGGGCGCAAACTTCACATGAAACGAGTCATAACATGAATTACGTTCACCGCTTAGGTAACCTCGGTATGGCTGGACTTAAAAAAAATTTCATCGAAAATTAAAAAAATGTTGCAATCATAAAATTCCTAAATCAAAATAATTACTAGAATTATCTACTGTGAGAAAGTCATGAATTAATTGTCATGAGGAACTTATTCATCATCATGAAAATCTACGAGTATGAAGCAATTCCTTATTTTTGTGACGCATAAGCTGACATTACACGCCCTACACTTAAATAGGGTTTGATTGTAGTGACAATGACGGCGACGACCCACTTTTTCCGCTATATACGGCAAATGTATAGCTCCAGCACACCGAAATACTTTGCTTGGTACAGGTACTAACGCCGCTCTGCCTCTTTTACGTTTTTTATTGGGCTCATGTTCTTGGTCGTGTTGCTCTGGAACTTCACTGTCTATGTTAGCATATGACTCAATCAAAATTTCTCCCAAGTCCAGTTTAAACTTCCGCAGCTGCGGTACTTTATTTACCAAGGATGCCTTCTGATCATCTATGGTATTAAGCGTATTTGGCGTTATGCGTGTGTTTTTTCAGCACACGAAATGACAAAATGTCATTTTGTGTTTTTGGCGTTATGCGTCGAAAGGGTAAAAGGCAGTTCTTTTCAATTACCCGTAGTCCCGTTTTGGTACGGGGAAATAAATTATCCGTAGTCTCCCTGTGGTATAAAAGCTGTGGTACCATGGGTAAAAGGTGCCACAATTATATTCCTATCGCTGGTAAAATAGAGAGTGTTATGAAATAATTTCAGGTAAATAAAAATACAACAACTGTTTTATCTTTTATTTATTAAATCATAATTCCTATAATAATATTTATTTATTATTTCGGGTTTTAAATGAGTTTCATAGAATGCCACTAGTTTGGAGATGATTTAAAGATTTCATCAATAAACCAATGATCACGCTCCAAAAAGATTACTTATTTCCTTTCAAAGAGAGATTGCAGTATTTCCTGTTAGAGCTAAATAATTGACCCTGAATTTGGTAAAAATATTAGTGTTTTTTTTTTTTTCAAACAAAGAACCCCATTTATTTGCTCCAGATATGGCACGGTCACAGCAGTAACATTCATGTACCTGGCAGTATATGGACATTTCACTTCAATGACAGTGTCTTCACCTAGAAGACTATCTGGTGATGCTGCTAGGAATGGAAACTGTTCTGAAATGTGAAGTCCACTTTTTTTTACTCGAAGTCCAAAAAAATCTGTGTATTTATTTATTGCAGTACTCTCATGAATCTTCCCATGAGTGGGGCAGAGAGCTCTGGGGTTCATAATCCGTTGGATCAGCTGTTATTTTCCAGTTGTAGCGTGACAAGCTAAATGAGACATACTGGCAGTCAGCCTGCAAGATCGAAGAGTGTGCCATTCTTGAGACTTGTCTTGCACCTTTGTAGCTTATTCTACCTTTACAATTTCTTCGTGCGTAATATTTTTCAATTGCGACCTCTCCAATAGAATCTCCTTATCATTTTGGGAAGTGAAATGGTTATGATCCCATTCGGTTGCATAAGGGTTTGCCGGTTTAATTGTTTGAAGAATGGGCATTGTTGGGCAAGTTTATAGCCAAGTTCTGTGCATACTTTTCATAATTCTCCATTACATCTTCTTCCTCGTGGGGATTGCAATTCCTGGCTCGTTTTTTTGATTTGCTAGTTAGCAAATTTTGAGCCTGTATTAGTGACCTATAAAACGCTCTATGAGATCTTTTAAGGGTCATGAGCCTCTGCGTTGACACTTGATGGACAATTATAGATTTTGTTATGTAGATGTCTTCCATCGCTCATAACAGGACCGACACATGTTTGCAATGAGCTTCAATACCACAATCGCTATTCCCGAAGCGGAGGCCAGCCGCGTCCGAGCGGTTCTCAGCATTATCATCGTCAAGTCGACTTGTTGCATTGATGGGTAGGATGGTTCGAGCTAATATGTCCATCTGACTCTCCTGAAACAAGAAAAACATATATTCGAATATGAAAGTTGAAACAAAAAAACAGTAATTTGTAGTATTGAAATTTCTATTCACTTTGCCAGTCAGAGTCATAACATGAATTACGTTCACCGCTTAGGTAACCTCGGTATGGCTGGACTTAAAAAAAATTTCATCGAAAATAAAAAAATGTAGCAATCATAAAATTCCTAAATCAAAATAATTACTAGAATTATCTACTGTGAGAAAGTCATGAATTAATTGTCATGAGGAACTTATTCATCATCATGAAAATCTACGAGTATGAAGCAATTCCTTATTTTTGAGACGCATAAGCTGACATTACACGCCCTACACTTAAATAGGGTTTGATTGTAGTGACAATGACGGCGACGACCCACTTTTTCCGCTATATACGGCAAATGTATAGCTCCAGCACACCGAAATACTTTGCTTGGTACAGGTACTAACGCCGCTCTGCCTCTTTTACGTTTTTTATTGGGCTCATGTTCTTGGTCGTGTTGCTCTGGAACTTCACTGTCTATGTTAGCATATGACTCAATCAAAATTTCTCCCAAGTCCAGTTTAAAACTTCCACAGCTGCGGTACTTTATTTACCAAGGATGCCTTCTGATCTTCTATGGTATTAAGCGTATTTGTCGTTATGCGTGTGTTTTTTCAGCACACAAAATGACAAAATGTCATTTTGTGTTTTTGGCGTTATGCGTCGAAAGGGTAAAAGGCAGTTCTTTTCAATTACCCGTAGTCCCGTTTTGGTACGGGGAAATAAATTATTCGTAGTCTCCCTGTGGTATAAAAGCTGTGGTACCATGGGTAAAAGGTGCCACAATTATATTCCTATCGCTGGTAAAATAGAGAGTGTTATGAAATAATTTCAGGTAAATAAAAATACAACAACTGTTTTATCTTTTATTTATTAAATCATAATTCCTATAATAATATTTATTTATTATTTCGGGTTTTAAATGAGTTTCATAGAATGCCACTAGTTTGGAGACGATTTAAAGATTTCATCAATAAACCAATGATCACGCTCCAAAAAGATTACTTATTTCCTTTCAAAGAGAGATTGCAGTATTTCCTGTTAGAGCTAAATAATTGACCCTGAATTTGGTAAAAATATTAATGTTTTTTTTTTCAAACAAAGAACCCCATTTATTTGCTCCAGATATGGCACGGTCACAGCAGTAACATTCATGTACCTGGCAGCATATGGACATTTCACTTCAATGACAGTGTCTTCACCTAGAAGACTATCTGGTGATGCTGCTAGGAATGGAAACTGTTCTGAAATGTGTAGTCCACTTTTTTTTACTCGAAGTCCAAAAAAATCTGTGTATTTATTTATTCCAGTACTCTCATGAATCTTCCCATGAGTGGGGAAGAGAGCTCTGGGGTTCATAATCCGTTGGATCAGCTGTTATTTTCCAGTTGTAGCGTGACAAGCTAAATGAGACATACTGGCAGTCAGCCTGCAAGATCGAAGAGTGTGCCATTCTTGACACTTGTCTTGCACCTTTGTAGCCTGTTCTACCTTTACAATTTCTTCATGCGTAACATTTTTCAATTGCGACCTCTCCAATAGATTCTTCTTTTTCTCCTTATCATTTTGGGAAGTGAAATGGTTATGATCCCATTCGGTTGCATAAGGGTTTGCCGGTTTAATTGTTTGAAGAATGGGCATTGTTGGGCAAGTTTACAGCCAAGTTCTGTGCATACTTTTCATAATTCTCCATTACATCTTCTTCCTCGTGGGGATTGCAATTCCTGGCTCGTTTTTTTGATTTGCTAGTTAGCAAATTTTGAGCCTGTATTAGTGACCTATAAAACGCTCTATGAGATCTTTTAAGGGTCATGAGCCTCTGCGTTGACACTTGATGGACAATTATAGTTTTTGTTATGTAGATGTCTTCCATCGCTCATAACAGGACCGACACATGTTTGCAATGAGCTTCAATACCACAATCGCTATTCCTGAAGCGGAGGCCAGCCGCGTCCGAGCGGTTCTCAGCATTATCATCGTCAAGTCGACTTGTTGCATTGATGGGTAGGATGGTTCGAGCTAATATGTCCTTCTGACTCTCCTGAAACAACAAAAACATATATTTGAATATGAAAGTTCAAACAAAAAACAATAATTTATAGAATTGAAATATCTATTTACTTTGCCAGTCAGATTCACCGCCACCCCAAGATCATTTAGTTAGGGCATATCTTATTGCGCTTCGTTGCCGCCTTTCGCCAATTTTCTTCACCTCTAGTATTTCCGACTGAAACAATGAAAGCAAATTTTGAAATAGGGTGTCATTTAATCGATCTGCAGAATATTCCTTTTTTGGTAAGCGTAAATATATATTTGGTCAGCAAAATTCGACAATTTGTGAGCAATTGAAGGTCAGAAAGTATTTTGAATCTAGTTCGCAATTAATCTAATATTTATTCATATAGAAACACACAAATACATTTTTGGCGGCCGTCGAAGCTACCTTAATGTTTAACCCTTAATCTGCTATCAAATGCAGTAAAAGATAACGATTGAAAAATGTAGCAAAGTCCATCTGGTTTGCTGCCTTATATCCATAGGCTTCATTTTCCACTTCTCATGAAATGAGGCCGAGCTCATTTGATGAGAAGTCACAAGCTTGTCTTCCTACTGAATGCTATAAAAAATCCTAACCAATAACCAACATAATTTTATTATGAGATAATTAAGGGATTGGGGATACTACATACTTGCAGATGCTGCTGGCAACCTTATAAAAAGAGCCGCCTCAGAACTCGATGTAGATGAAGTCTGCGTGGATGAGCGGGAGTGGGCTCTTTCAATGATCCCACGACTACGGAGTTGTCGTCGTTTATTGTATACTGTACGTCGTACTGACGCAGACACATGGAGCATGATATAAAGCTGCTGATTCTTTATTAAATATATCTTGTATTTCCAAAGACCATCGCAATAGCTCTTTGTTGCTTAGGGTTATCTTCGAAAACCGGCAACACTAGTAATTTCACTAGCATGTTACGCTGGGATTCATCTAATTTTCCAGATTGTCTTAGGCTGAGTAAAGCCTTCCCGTCAATAGATCTCTGTACTTAATGTCTTCAAAACCTGCAATATTGAATAGCATAGGTTTACAAAAATAACAAAATTCTAAGAGACCTTACACGTTACACATTTGTCTGACAGACAAAAAATCCATAAAATTGAATATTTAGTAGGTACCTAAATAAAAAAAAAATACCATACAAATTTAAAAAAAATGTATATTAGAATGCACTTTTGTTTTATTGAAACATAAAGGAATGTTTCCTATAGTTAGTAAAATGAGCTTGAGCACAAGTAAAACCTAAGGATTTAAGATAGTTTCCCTCGAAAGCCCTAATTGTCTGTCCAGCATGCATAATTGCATATGCTATGTCTTTTTCTCACAATTATAAATGTCAAAGTGCCGGATAAAGACAAAGCATAATAAATAAATAAGCCATTTACTATGTGTGTTTGTACAATAAGTTTATTAAATATTTGTCTATTTTCATCTTAGAAATGAACCCCTCTTTGCGTGAAGGCCTCCTCCAACACAGTCCACTGTTCCGTGTCATGCGCCAAATTTTCATCTTAGAAATGAACCCCTCTTTGCGTGAAGGCCTCCTCCAACACAGTCCACTGTTCCGTGTCATGCGCCAAAAAAGACAAAGCATATATTAACTAATATGGGTTTGAGTGACTTAAAATCATATGTAAATAGACTTAGAAGTTGAACAGAAACATACATAACATGTCTACAGAATACATTGTCAAGGAGAGGTTTGTTAATCTTTAATGTCAATATATAAGCGTGTGGTTTATTTTCAAAATGATACAAATTTTATACAAAAAACTAATACTAACTCCCTACCTACTCGTCCACAAACCCTAATGTTGTTTTTGGCATTGTACCAAGAACACTGGCCGCATTGCCCTTTTGTATGGCCAGGCTGAGCCTTTGGGCAAAGAACGAGCCGGCTCGTAAGTCGCCAGACACACCAACAAGTTTTTTTGAAATTTCTTTCACAATTGTTTTAGTGTCTGACGACCACGGGCCAAAGGTTTCTACGGCTAGAGCCACAAAAATGTAATTGGCCTTTAAAAACGCATATTTGCGGCACTTAACTATTTGTGCTTCTTCAGCAGCCGACCCTGGCTTCCTGGCAGAACGCTGGACGTGGGACGGAGCCAGCGTATCCACACAGGTGGCATCACACGTCAGGGATCGTCCTAGAAACCAGGGCACAAGCGTCAATGGAATGGAAAAGTATAAAAAGGATGAAATGAAATTGAAACTTACATATCCACCATTTTGTTCTGCAACCCTGTCAGTTGCACCTTCTTGTGGTGCACTTGGCCCGAAGTCTTTATTTAGTGGACTAATTTTAGATTCAGCAGGTGGTGCAAAATTGTCCAAATTTATTATTTCTCTGTCTACAGAGTCATCAATGTCATCCCTTATCAAATTTGCTAAGCCGTCTTCACCAGTAAGGAATGAGGAATTCTAAAAAAACTAATATAATAATTTTCCCATAAGTATTGTCATCACCGGAATCAAAAGGGCATTTGAAAGTACTGTTGACAACAATTACCAAGAAAAGAGTTGTTTATAGAAACTACCAAGCGTGATAATGCCTGAAAAGGGAATAGTATGGGGAGAGCGGTCAGACATATACAGGTATCTAGATATACATACTTACAAGTGCAATAAAAGATTACGTTGTTTAGGTTTAAATGAAGAACTTATATCTTGCGCTGATAGTCATTGTGATGATTTAAATCATAGACGTATACTTGATGGTTTGTACACGCGTATTGTGATAACTGATTCAAATATTTAACTTTATAATGGGTGAATCATCAAAAAGAATCACCGCGGGCCATATACAAATCATTTCGATGTATCCGCGGCGGGCCGGAGCTGGCCCGCTGGCCGTAGTTTGCCCACCACTGGTCTAACCATTATTTTGAAAAATAGAATAATATTCGTTCAAAACTTACCCGTAACTAGGGTTTAACACAACACTGACTAAGATAGGTAGACTGAGCCCTCACTGGCTAGTGATTTTAATATAATTAATGGCTAGGATTTAAATTAAATAACTCCGCGATCAGCGTCAGTACTACTATACTACGCGCGCGACCTCTCCGTTTGCTGTCCGAATCGAGTATCGAAATATCTATTTACTTTGCCAGTCAGATTCACCGCCACCGCAAGATCATTTAGTGGCCGCCTCTCGCCACCTCGTCTGCCCTGTGTCTTCTGCGCCTAAACATGGTATAATTGCATCTAGCCACCTTACTGGTGGGAAGCTATCTCCTCAGACCATCAGTAGACTTGCTTTCACGCTGGCAACCGCTTTCTTTTGGGCATAGAGCCATCACACACGCGCGTTAGGCCTGTTCGGAATTGCTTTGCCCACTCTTCTCATGGTTTTGCATGAGCAGGTGCTATGTTTATAAGGCCTTTGGCTTTTGGGCTGGCCCTGAAAAATGTCTTTTTTTGTTTTTTTTTTTAAGTTACCCATAAGATTCCCACGGGTAGGGTGACGTTAGCTGCACAATGGTCAGAGAACGCAAATAACCAAAGTGCCCCGCTGTATTACGCTGCAGGGTCGGGCGGTACTGCAGGTTGATGCACTAACGACTGACTCCACCTCAACCACGCATCTTCTCACGGAGCACCACGCTTATGATTAGGAGTTTTTTTTTTAGTTTTCTTCCTCGCGGCCCGGTAGATTAAGGCAAGGCCCCCGGTACTCAGTGCGAGCAACGGGTTGGTCCGGCGTCGACTTGGAACATCACCGCACCCATCGCCTCCAGTTCTGGACCGACCACTCACCTTAATTTTTTTTGTAGGCTTGTACGATCTCCCCCAGGGGTCCCTATCCAGGGAAGCCAGGAATTCCTCGCCGGCTTCATCCTTCCTTTTGGCAATTGCCGCAGAAAGGGCCTTTTTGGCTTCTGATAGGATACTACGAAGCTGCATTTCCTCGTCCGCCGTGTGTCTTCTGCGCCTACACCGGGTATAATTGCGTCTAGCCGCGTTACTAGTGGGATCCGCTTTGTTCTCTCTGTTCCTAACTCAGCCCCTGGGATCGTATTCCAGGCCTCCACCAATGCTGCATCCTCAGCCATGTCCAGTTTTGCTAGGCTCCACCGTATGAAACAGCCCTGTCTACCTCCGAGAGGGGCGGTTGAAGGCTCTCTTTAGATATCGACATGTTTATGTATGTTTATGGTCAGAAAGGGTCTCCACTCCTTCTAGGACTTTCCTATTATGAATTCGAGCAGCAATAGCTGGAGACGCTAGGAATATGTCCACGATGGATCCCTGGTTGAGGACTACGAGATCCATTGCAGGATGGATTTTTCGGTCGCTTCTGCTGCTGCCGCTCCCCTCGCAGAGGTTCGGTGGAGATGAGGCGGGGCTAGCATGTCTACGCAGGTTGCATCCCACACCAGCACCCGTACTCCACGGAACCAGAGACATACCATCAGGTCTCTTGCCGTCAGTTCTGGATATGCTCTAAAAGACCCAGTACACCAACTGACGCACGAGACCGTCGGATTATGTCATTGAGGGCAGTATGCCTTGAGAAGCGCCCCGCACTTAGTCGGCAGGAAAGTCCGTGGTGTCCAAAACGGTCAACCAACGTCGATTCCACAGGGGCAACAATCAGAGATGGGCATTATTCGAATAAATTTTTATCGGAATAATTATTCGAATAAACAATAATTCACTATTTCTTTATTCGCGAATAATTTAGTCACGAATGAATTATTCTGCTGGTTTTTAAATGACGAATGATTTATTCGTTATTTTCATTCGAATAAATCTACGAAAAACATATTTTTTCTGTTGCATTATATTAAATTAAACAACATCAAGCATAATATTTAACATAAATCGTGAATACTGTAATTTGTTCTAAGTTCTAGCACGCTAAAGAATGTTAAGGGTTAGGGGTGTAGGGACACATATGTAATGAACAATATGCTGACATAGCAATCGAGGTGCCGGCCGCGAGGCGCGGGCAGCGTCAGTTAGCCCCCGCTTAGCGACTTGCCCGGTTCATTCCCAATTCCCAGTATCAAGGGACATAGTAGAATCACCATTTAAGTAAATTATTATTTTGTGTTATATTTTACCTTCTGATTTGACCTTGTGGAGTTGTGTTATAATAAACTATATTTTCTTACAATCAGTGACTTTAAATTAATATCCAATCAGTTTCATTAAATCCTACATTCAGTGATTATAAACCAGTAAACCTACAAGTGGTGACCCCGACAAAAGAACAATAGTGACTATAGACGTTCAGTGTGTTAATATTCGGCTATAAATAGACATTTATTTCCTTCGAACAATTTGGTTTCTTTTTACGGTTGTAGTTTCTGTGTTTGGGGGCAACTCAAATTGCGGGAGTGAACCGGGGGAGGACTTTAAAAAGACATTTGAAAATGTCAGACGGTGAAGCTGACGCGGCCGCCGCCGGGGCGCGCGAACGCCGGCCGTTGGCGGATGCGTCGGCTGCAGCGAGAGAGGAGCACACCAATAGGCAGCTGGACCTTGCTGCAGTCACCGTGGCATCAAGGTTGCCAGAGTTCTGGGCGGATCAGCCCAGGCATTGGTTCCTGCAAGTAGAGGCCATACTAAACCCACAGCATCTCAAGGATCAGGCGAGGTACGACCTTGTACTTGGGAAACTAACAAAGAGCGCGATAGGACAGATTACCGACTTGCTGCTAAACCCACCAGCGACAGGGAGATATGTTGCCCTAAAAGAAAAGCTGTTAGAGATTTATGAGGACTCTGCGAAGGCTCAGCTTCAGAAACTGCTCAGCGATATGGAGCTGGGAGAACAGAAACCATCGCATCTCCTTAGAAGGATGAGAGATTTGGCCAGAGGCAATGTTCCGGATCAAACACTATGCATACTATGGCAGAATCATTTACCCCAAACGGCAAGAGCAGCAGTTGCCGTTGCTGACACGCAGAACTTGGACAGCCTAGCTGCGATTGCGGATAAGGTGCTGGAAGCGGTGAGACCAACTCCTCATGTGGCGGAGGTGAAGTCGTCGACCTCACGGGGCGGAATAACATCCAGTCCGGAATTGGCTGCGGTATTGGCGGCCTTGGAGAAGCTCGACGGTAGGTTGTGCAGTCTGGAAGGTCAGTCTAGACGGTCGGATCGGTTCCGAAACAGGCAGAGAGGAAGATCAATCTCTAGGAATAGCACGCGACACCGTTCATCATCGCGAGGAAGGAGTGGCACCAGAAGAACGCCTGATAGCCCAGATTGGCTATGTACATATCATTACCGGTACAAGGAAAAGGCGCACCGATGCGCACCGCCATGTTCGTGGAAAACCGAGAGTTCGGGAAACTAGCAGAGGTACAAGAGCAGGCGGAAACTTGTACCGCTCCACCATCACACCGCCTGTGTATCACAGACTCCAACAGTGGTTTACGTTTTCTGATAGACACGGGAGCTGACATTAGCGTGATACCGGTTGGGAATAGGCTAGCAGTAAGTGAAAGTGGGTGTAACCTTTTTGCAGCTAACGGTACGGAAATTAAAACTTACGGTGTAAAGACTTTAGAACTAAATTTGAAATTAAGAAGAGTATTTAAGTGGACATTTGTTATTGCCGATGTAAAGCAACCAATAATAGGTGCAGATTTTTTAGTACACTACGGACTTTTGGTCGATTTACTATCTAAAAGACTGATAGATAGGTTGACAAGCTTAAGTGTAATAGGAGCAATGGAACATTGCGTAAATCCATCTATCAGAGTTGTAGATATAAATCATCCTTTTCGTGACTTACTAGGTAAATATCCCGATATTACTAAACCTGTTAATTTCAGAGAACCGCCTAGTCATGGGGTGGAACATCATATAGAGACTACAGGTCCACCGATATTTTCGAGAGCTCGACCACTTCCTCCGGATCGGTACAAAATTGTTAAAAAAGAGTTTAGACTGATGCAGGAAATGGGTATCTGCAGGCCTTCTAAGAGCCCTTGGGCAAGTCCATTGCACGTTGTTCCTAAAAAGAACGGCGAACTTCGCCCATGTGGAGACTATAGACGATTAAATGAGGTCACGAAGGACGATAGATATCCAATTCCGCGCATACAGGATTTTACGTATATTCTAACAAAAAAAAAAGTATTTTCGACATTAGATATCAATAGAGCATATCATTTCATTCCAGTGGCAGAGCAAGACATAGAAAAAACTGCCATAATTACACCTTTTGGACTATGGGAATTTCCAAAGATGGGTTTCGGTCTAAAAAATGCAGCGCAGACGTTTCAAAGGTTTATGGACACCACAGTTTTCCAAAATTTAGATTTTATTTTTGTATACATTGATGATATTCTTATAGCCAGTGAGTCCGAGCAAGAACACGAGCGACACCTGCAGGCTGTGTTCGAGAGGTTAAATCGTTTTGGAATAACGATAAACGTACCAAAGTGCTGTTTTGGTAAGTCGAAGCTGAATTTCCTAGGGTTCGAGGTATCTGCGGAGGGCACACGACCATTACCAGAAAAGGTGCAGGCGATAACAGATTTTCCGAGGCCTGAGACAGTGCAAGACTTGCGTCGTTTCCTAGGTATGATAAATTTTTATCGTGCTCATTTACCAGGTGCAGCATCATACCAGGCGAAGCTCAACGAATACCTACACAATAGTAAAAAACGGGATAAGACGAAGATTGAGTGGACAGCAGAATCGTTGGAGGCATTTGAGAAATGTAAGCAAGGTTTAAAAAACGCGGCTACATTGTCTCATCCTCACGTCAATGCACCCATAGCGCTGATGTCAGACGCATCAGACTACGCAGTAGGCGCAGTACTTCAGGTTCAGGTAAAAGGCTCTTGGAAACCCCTAGGGTATTTTTCGAAAAAGTTAACAAGCGCTCAGCAGAAGTATAGTACCTACGACAGAGAACTATTAGGTATATTTCTCGGAGTTCGTTATTTCAGAAAGATGTTCGAGGGACAGCCTTTAATCATCTTTACAGACCATAAACCTCTAACCTACGCATTCAAGAACGGGGATAACAACAAGGAAACACCACGTAGGACAAGGCAGTTGTTATTTATAAGTGAATTTTCAACGGACATTAGGTATGTAGAAGGAAAAAATAACATCCCGGCAGATTGTTTATCGCGAGTTGAAACGGTAACTTGTCCCACAGCGTTAGATTACGAGGCACTTGCTGACGCGCAGGAACGTGACGAGTTCGTTTCTAATGAAGTAGCGAACACAAACAACGGATCACGTTTCAGAAAAGTTCACTTACCTACAGGAAATAAGGCAATCTATTGCGAAATAAATAATAGCAATATTAGACCTTATTTGCCCGTTGCCTTTAGGAAAGCTGCTTTCGATTCAGTGCATGGTTTAAGTCATCCAGGTATAAGGACCACCAGGAAGATGTTAGCAAACAGATTTTGTTGGCCAGGGATGAATCGAGATGCAGGCTTATGGGCGAAATGTTGTTTGCAGTGTCAACGAGCTAAGGTAACTAGACACACCAGGTCTGAGTTAAATGAATATCAGAATGTCAACAGATTCGAGCACGTGAATGTGGACATAATAGGACCGCTACCAACCACTGCTGAAGGATACAGGTACTGTGTTACGATCGTAGACCGGAAAACACGATGGCCCGAAGCATTTCCCGTTAAAGAAATAACTGCGGAGAACGTGGCCAAAGTCATCTATGACGGTTGGATAAGCAGGTACGGTTGTCCAGTGAAGTTGACCAGTGACCAAGGCAGACAGTTCGAGAGTAGTTTGTTTGGTAATTTGTTAAAGATTCTAGGAATTCAGAGGTCAAGGTCTTCACCTTATCACCCACAGAGCAATGGGATGGTAGAGAGGTTTAATAAAGTGGTGAAAACTGCTTTAAAAGCAACCTTACAAGATAGCTCGTGGATAGACCAGTTGTCATCAGTTTTACTGGGTCTTCGTGCAGCGCTGAGAAGCGACACTGGCGTCAGTGCTGCCGAGATGACGTTTGGTAGAAGCCTACGTCTTCCAGGTGATTTTTATGATTCTAGGGAGACAGAGTCGGGTGCCGATGATAGTTTAGTTGAGAAAATTCGTCGAACAATAGGTAAGTATAAACCCGCTTTAAAGTCTCATAGTAATACAAAGACATTTTTTGTACATCCCGATTTGAAGACGTGTACGCAAGTATTTGTCCGAGACGATACAGTTAGACGACCGTTGAAATCTCCATATGATGGTCCATTTAAAGTTTTAAAACGTTATGAAAAAGTTTTCAAAATCAAGTTTCCAGGACGTGTAGTTAACATTTCAATCGATCGACTAAAACCAGCATATTTGTTAGAAGATTCAGGCAATTTAGAATCAGACCAAATTCCTACTGATATAACTGACAGTCAGACTAACTTGAGACCAAATACTGTAGATGTACAGCCTAACATAAAAACAACGAGAAGTGGACGAATTGTTCGTAGACCTGTTCGTTTTGAAAAGGAATAGTAACAGGTCAGGTTATACTGGTTTAATGACCACGATCATTTAAGCTGTGAGTAATTGCATTTTAGCAAAAACATGTATTGCGACAGTTGTTGAACTAATTATTAGTTTTACTTATTTTTGCTATTATACATGTAATAATTAGTATGTTAATTCTGTATTTTTGTGTGAACGCATTGGAGCAATGCTAGAGCATTTGCAACGATAATTATGCTCAGTTATGAATTTTTGACGTTTTGATTTAGAGTTCCCGTAGGTCGCGATGCTCTCAACTTTACGTTGTAGGGATACCAAGGGTTACTCAAAATTTTCTTGTATTTTTAGATTTTAATAATCTGTTTTATTTCGCGAGTAATTATAACATACGTTATGATGATGATTGATGATTCTATTTTTGTATTGTTTACATTGTTGCTCATGCGATGTTGCGTAATGTACTTCGGTCATTTTAAGCGCACGTGTAACAACATGCATAGGTATATAAGAATATAATTCGTTTTGTAAGTCATTGCACAAGAAATAATTATGTCAATTTTTTGCAGTTTTAATCATTATTATCTTTATTAAAAGATCCGTCTTTTTAATAAAATTACATTCGAGTATAATATTTTCACTTGAACAGTACTTACAGTACCTACATACTTACTTACAAGATGGGCTACGGTCAAAGCAAGGAAGCCAACAATAACGAAGTAATAGCAAAGGCAGAAATCGTTTCCAACGTAACTCAAGTTGAGTCAAGGTTGAATATTTTATCCATTATTTTGTTGGTGGTAGCAGGCCTGATAGCAGTCAGCCTGTTGTTTGCAATTAGAAGATTCTGTGTACAGAAAACCAGGCATTGGTTACGAAGAGAGATTGGAGCTGCCAGTATGATGACGCAACCAGTGGTTCGGGTCCAGACCCTGCCATCCCAAGCAGCCCAAGCTACTACGATTGTGTAAATTTTGAGACACAATTAAATTTCTATTTTTATTCCTTGTGCCAGTGACATTTAGGGATAGTGTTTGTAGTGTTAAGTTACGGAAACTTCAATTAAACTCAGTGAATTTTTGTTTTACCATGTATACTTTAAAGTTATCATTCCGTTTCAGTGTTTTTGAGATGTTATAACTTAACAACTAAATGAAATAACAATAATAGTAATTTAATAACAGTGTATTATTCCGTCAGCACGAATTCCTGGTATCGCCCGCCGGCCGCCGCGAAGCGCAGAGCTTGCAGTATTAGGTTACAGTGTAGAGTAAAGTTGAACGACTAGCGACAGCGAAGCGATACTAGGCTATTCATACTGATAGAACTTATGATTTAACTTTTAAAATTTTTTTTCTTTGTATAAAAAATTTGGGGAGGACTATTGTAGGGACACATATGTAATGAACAATATGCTGACATAGCAATCGAGGTGCCGGCCGCGAGGCGCGGGCAGCGTCAGTTAGCCCCCGCTTAGCGACTTGCCCGGTTCATTCCCAATTCCCAGTATCAAGGGACATAGTAGAATCACCATTTAAGTAAATTATTATTTTGTGTTATATTTTACCTTCTGATTTGACCTTGTGGAGTTGTGTTATAATAAACTATATTTTCTTACAATCAGTGACTTTAAATTAATATCCAATCAGTTTCATTAAATCCTACATTCAGTGATTATAAACCAGTAAACCTACAGGGGTAATATATAAACCCAGGTAGTAAGTATAATTAGCGAGACGAGTGGCGACCGGGGGTGGCGGGCGGCGACGGGTGGTGGTGGGTGGCGACGAGTGGTGGTGAATGGTGGTGGGTGGTGACGGGATGCGGTGGAGGGAGGCGGGCGACAACGGGTGGCGGCGGGCGGAAACTGGGGGTGGCGGATGGAGGCGGGTGGCGACGGGTGGTGGTGGGTGGCGACGAGTGGTGGTGAATGGCGATGGGTGGTGGTGGGTGGCGACGGGTTGCGGTGGGGGGAGGCGGGTGGCGACCGGGGCTGGCGGTGGGTGGAGGCGTTGGGTGGCAGGCGGCGGCGGGTGGTGGTGGGCGGCGACAGGTTGCGGTGGGGGGAAGCGGGTGGCGACCGGGGGTGGCGGCGGGTGGAGGCGTCGGCGTCGGGTGGCAGGCGGCGGCTGGTGGTGGTGGGTGTCGGCGGGCGAAGGCCGGGGGTGGCGGGCGGCGGCGGATGGAGGCGGGCACCCGCCACCTCCAGCCACCACCCATCGTCACCCGTCACTACCCACCTCCCCCCGCCGTCGCCCGCCACCCCCGGCCTTAGCCCGCCGCCACCCATCGCCACCCACCACCACTCGTCGCCACCCATCACCACCCGCCGTCGCCCGCCACCCGACGCCTCCCCCCACCGGAACCCGTCGCCACCCACCACCATCCATCGCCATTCACCACCACTCGTCGCCACCCACCACCACCCGTCGCCGCCCGCCACCCCCGGTCGCCACTCGCCTCCCCCCACCGCAACCGCAACCCGTCGCCACCCACCACCATCGGCCGCCGCCCGCCACCCCCGGCCTCCGCTCGCCGCTACCCGTCACCACCCACCACCACCCGTCGCCAAAGAAGTGCAGAAAGTGACTTTGTTTTAGTAATTATTCGTGAAAATTCATTCGACGAATAAATTATTCGCGATTAAATTATTCGACGAATAATCTATTCGAATAAAAATAATCATTCGACAATTTCATTCGTCATTCGCGATGATTTTTTTTATTCTTATTCGTTATTCGTCATTCGAATAAATTTTGCCCATCTCTGGCAACAATGTGGGTCGCAGACCGGGAACTCGGACCCCGAGGCGAAGACTAACTGTGGAGAGTTTTAGGATCTAAAAAAGTACCAGTATTTGGGGACGGGTGCGCTCGGAGCCAGTACCAAGCTTCCTTGGTGCTTACGGCTAGCAGCCTGGCTTGCCTTTCCGTGCTGGATTGGCTGACAAGGGAGGAAAGGGTTAATTTAGAAGCAATGTCATCCCAGTTCCTTTGAGATTTCGGGTGATCGGGAAAAATTTGACCAGGGCAAGCTATCGACCAAGCATTTTTGGCGTCAGCCAAGCCCGAAGTCTCACAGTTTGAGCGTAGGATTTTTTCTATGAGACTGAACAAGCTGTGGGCTGACGACAAAAGGTTGGTAAAGCAGCACTCGAAATTTTGCGGATCCCTATGCCACCGTACCGGATGGGAAGGGATGCTTGGGTCCAGGACTGCTCGCTTAGCTGAATATTTAAAACAGACTCCAAATTGTTTTTGATAAGACAATCTAATTCTGACAAGAGATTTTGATGTTTCCAAAGAGGGCAGCAGCGTAGCACATAATTAGGAACAAAAAGACAAAATTGTATAATGCTCAGGTACAGTTTGCTTTGGTCGACTATTTTAATGTTAGGTGCTAATTCATAAAATATTTGTTTTAATTCGTCGATATTTACGCAAGAATTTGGGATAAAAAGTTCGCATTTGTTGAAATATAGTTCTAGTCCAATTGATTTCAATTTGTTTATAATAACTGTAAGATCTGAAAGTACGGAGTCCACATCACCTCCTAGGGTCCAGTCATCCAGATACCATACATTGAATTTTGAAGACAAATTTTGAATAATTGGGTTTATAGCCAAACTGAAAATAGCTGGCCCCAGGGGATCGCCTTGATGGCAGCCGACTTCGGACGACAACTCGTTTGATCGGTAGGTACAGTCGAGGAAAATGAATGTTTAGCAGTTTGATCGTCCACATAATCTGTTCGTATTATAATGACAAATTACGTCACATACTCATGAAGTTTTCTAGTTTTATTTCTTGCTGGGTGAAACGGTAGTTCGATTTTCAAACTATATTTGTTTGGTAATCAGATTGTGACAATGACTGCTTAATGACAAAGATACGTCAAACACAAAAATTATAAAATATTGTTTGGATTCTTTCGATATAATAATATTGCGAAAATTACAACCTAATCTGATTAAAAAACTGCACGTGCGGACTTTGCTCACGAATAAGTATTTTTATTTGATTGGTCGTCAACAATTTTCACAGATGAGAAAACGTTTGAATCTTGCTTTCGTGGCAGATTAAATTTATGGCGGCATACACGTTATCATGTTATCAAGAAAA
>JALPQI010012342.1:0-16631 GCA_025490895.1 Thaumatotibia leucotreta
CAAGTATATAATTTACATGTAGCTTTAAAATCATTTTCATTATAAAAAAGTGAACTAAAGTTACCTCTTCAATCAGAAATCACAGAACAGTTCCTAGTTTGAGGTAAAAAAACCAAGAACAAGACTTTTCAGGTATAATTGAAAGTATCTTCCGTTATTTAGTTACTCCAATATTAGTATCACACAGATGAGCAAATTCGTAAAAAAAGAATACCCGATTATTAAAGCCATAAATAAAGCTAATGCAAAATTATCACAGTGCACCTTTATTCACTGTACCCTACTCTCCCCTATTTTTCTGCACAGTCTGGTTGGTACTGTATGCAGATATTTTCTCGCATAATGCATTCGCATAATATAGTTTGATGTTGGTGTTGAAATGTAGACCTCTTTAACTCTTGTCGGTTTCGATCGCCGACACTCATGTAGAAAATGCTCACTTTCATCACTTGTATTCAGTAACAATATTTATTCGGCAAAACACAGCTCATAATAATGTCGAAAATTAAATAGTATATAAACATTGTGCTTAATTAAAAATATATGAATGTTTCTTGTCACCAAGTTCAATACCATTTTCTTGAAACGTGTTCCGTTACATTTTCATTAGGTTCTTTCCGCTGAAGTATCTTCCCAATCTTCAACTGTATTTCAATATTCAACTGAAAAAATATGATTGAATAAATATAAGTATGGTAGCGAGATTAACAAGCCAAAGAAAAAGGCAAGTGTCATGATTTGGCAAGTAACGATTAAGTTAGCGTTTACTCGATACGTAAAGTAGGCGCTCGGCGCTTGATTCATGATGTACTGGAGCATCATGTGAGCGTGATAAAATGCTTTATGTATAGAGTAAACTCTAACGCTGAACAAAGTGTGCCCCGCCTGGAAAATGCCAGTGTTATGACCAGCCAGGTCAACAGATTTGACCCAGTGTGACTTTTTTTGTGGGGTGAGGTGAAACGGCGAGTATACGTTGAAGAGGCCCAAGTCCAATAATAAGAGCATTTTGATGAACTTAAAAGTGAAAACTTGTGATGGGAAATATCGAAGGAAACATTCATGTAAATTAATTAATAAGCATGAGAAATGGACTCCATTAATTAGGTATGTTTTTTTGATTCCAATCATTGTACATAATAGTAGTTTATGCAACTGTACGTAATGCCTGATTACGTATAGTTGCATACACTACTTTATCTACACACATATCATAAGTGCTCTAAGATGCGTTCAGAAACAGAGCCTTCTCATACTTGGCTCTCGACTTTTGCGGCAACAGGTTGTTAGTTGCTGTCATAGCTGCATTGAGTATGTCCGGCGGAGTGCTCATATCGTTATCCGAGTCACTGCCACTCATTATCAAATAATTATCAGTATTATCACAAAGTATTTACAACTTTTCACAATTTTTCACTTGTAAGGCAATAAACAAAAGGCAGGAATGGCACCGATTTGAATTTCTGTATTTTTTTTAAATCATAGACAATCGAATGATGTCCCTATTCTTGTGTCACTCGATATGAAAATATCGTCCGATTGTTACTAAAAAATATACTGAATTAACTTATTGTGTTGATGACTGGCTGAATATTTATAGATACCAGAATAGGCACCCCACTTGAATCTGACAGCTGTTCCAAATTTAAAACTCATAACCTCCGGAAAAATCGTATATAATGTTAACTTTATGTATGTGCCAAGTTCTGATGGTGGGTAATGCTGGTCATTGTCTATTGTTTCTGGACGCATTTTAGAGCACTTAACGATATTTGTGTAGATAAAGTTGATTTAAAATTTTGAAATACGCCTCAATAAAGAAAGTTTCTGTGCTACTTTGTAATTTTATCACGTTTCCCAGACATAATTTAAAACATTCGACAAATTTGTCAGCCTCCGTAGCCTAGTTGGTAGTAACCCTGCCTACGAAGCTGGAGGTTCCGGGTTCGAATCTCGGCGAGGGCATTATTTGTGTATTTATTTATCACAAATATTTGTTCCTTGGTCATGGTTGTCTATGTATTTAAGTATCTATATGTATCTATCTATTATATATATCGTCGCCTAGTACCCACATCACAAGCCTTAATTGAGCTTACCTTGGGACTAGGTTGATTTGTGTAAGATGTCCCAAGATATTTATTTATTTATTATTTATTTATTTATAACACACAGAAAAATTCTTTATTTTGACGGGCCTAAGCCCGTGCAAGTAAGACGGAGGATTTGGGATCTAGTAAGATATTTTTGCCAAGTCATAATGATAAGTTGATACTCGATGCACATTACCGCCGCCGCTTTTCCAACCCGCCATGCCGCGTGCGATGACGTTTTAAATAAATAGTTGCCAGTTCGTGTGTTTTGCTAGTTATGCACATTGATAATGCGCAATGCGTCCAAATTTCCTGTTAGGTTTGCGGATAAGTTAAAACATTGGTATTTCAGTTTTTTTGTACCTACTAACAAAAAATGCTAGTATTCTGTAACTTGGACTACTATTACGTATGTTGATTTTTTGTACTGGTGAAAAAGTAACCCATGTATATATATACACATATATATATGTGGTCATATGTATATGTGGTCTGTCAAAAAAGTACCTACTACTGGAAAATAAACCTTGAAAATAAAATTCAAATTTCAATTACATTGGTGACAGACGTCCTTTCAGGACGCCTACACAGATCAGGGGATAAGGTTTAAATTTATCAACATTATTTATTTCTCATTTCTAATATCTACCCTCCATACTTAACTTTAGTGGGTATACCTGCTTAGCCAATTTTGCTATTTGATATTGTCGCTTATGGGCCATTCCATATGAAATCATCAGATTCGGATTTAATTCCGCGCTGACTGATTTACAAACAGTTTGAAAAAAATCAAGGATAATAGTCTTAAGTAAGTTGTACGTACACCGTCAATACTTTTTTTTTTACTTGCTGCTCATCCAGATGGGGCCCGCTTTAAGTTTCAATTTACCTGTTTGTGAGGTTCCACGAGAAGCGATGTTAATTTGTTTCGGTAACTAATATACATTTTTTATATATTTTTTCTGATTCTCTAGTAAACGTACTTTAAAATGTTATTATCAATATGCATCATGCTATTTTACTTATTCCATCATAAATGTTGAAAGTTTTGTGAATATTTTCAAATTCCGCCCATTTTCTATTGGATTTTGCAGCATGTCTACTGGGCTGAGGGAATTCATATTTTTTTACTGTATAGTACAAGTATTGCTCTCATAAAATAACTGAGGGTTTGATCACAAACTTTTCATTTAGCTGAAAAAAAGAATGGTAAAGTTGGCCATTTTACGAAATTGCTCAACTTTGACTTCAAATTTCATCATGTTTGGCAATATAAAAAAATCCAAAAAGTTATACAAAAGATAGTACCAACTCTATTCTATAGGAATCCGTTTCATTTGGTTTGTGTTTTCGGTTTCTGTGAGAATTATGATTTTTTTTAATGTCCATTTTTCGGAACTTTTTACGTCTATTTTCCGGCGCTCTATGACTTCACTATTTTAAATAAAACACATTAAATTATTCATAACTATATTTTCTTAGTCATTAACAACAACAAGAACCTTTATTTAAGCTGCGATGTACGTAATTAAGTATTTCAGTGTGTATGACCCTTGTGTTAATGCACGATTTACGAATTCATGTTCATATCATGCAAAAGTCAGCAAAAAAGCTTGTCACAAATATGTAATGTATATATGTGCGTGTGTGTGTGTAAAGTATTATTACCTGACTACCTTTACGACATTAACATTTTTGGAGTAGGAATATTTTCCGGCTCGTAAGGTGCCGTTTGAAACTGGCACAAAATTATGATACGACCTGGTATTTTCTATTGTTATCGCATTATTGAATCAACATCATTACTCTTATCTAAAGACAGTAGGCATGTGTAATAAAACCTATAAGTACCCTATTTCAGACGTATTATAAGATGTGCCACTAGCATTTTCATGCTTACCATCAAGAAAGTGGTGTACCACTTTTTTGATTGACTGTACATAGTAAACGAGGGAATCAACAATCATCATTTTGTTGTTTATTACGTTTATAAATGTTGTCCGTGATAAAAAAAAAAATTAACTTAAACAACTACTTTGAAACTTCTTGCTAACTTGTAAATTTCAAAAAATCATATCTCTTTCAAAAATCAATAACACAATATAAATAAAGATGATTCACAAAGAGCAAAGTAAGTTCTTCTTTTCTGTGTACTTTTCAGATCTTTAAACTTTGCCAAACATGGTTTTTTTTAACGTCATAAAAAGCAAATTCTACTAAAATGGTTTTGTAATTTACTGTTTTTTTAAGTTAGAAAAACTAAATTCAAAAATATTGTTAAAGTTTTCATTTAAAGACTGTTTGAGCTTGTTAATTAAAAAAAAAAATTCTGTCTAGACCAAGCGAGCAATCCAATAAAAGGTACTGAACATCACTGAACATTAGCAAAATAACATGAAGTTTTAGAAGTTTGTCATACAATAAGTAATAAAAATATACATACTGTAATACATACATGTACAAGTACACATATTAAATAGTAAATTAACATATAATAAAATTCAGTTTCACACATTAAAAAAAAGTTAAAGCAATTTTCATCGACCTCAAATATCGCTTATTTTTAAACTTCAGACCTATGTTATCTGGCTGTTAGGCTATTTAAAAATTAAACAACTACGGTTTTATGTAAAGCATACCTATATTATCATCCATGATTTTTTCCATACAAATCGGAAAGCATGCAGCGCACCTCATTTGATGATTTCATATGGAATGGCCCTTATTGGAAAGGATGTCGATTAATTTAACCATACCGATAACTCTTTTCACAAAATAATTATTGCCGAGTGATTTAAAAATGCCACGAAGAAAAAAAACCTGTGACGAAATGGAGCTGTGGAAAAATATTATCCTGAATTACATGCCAAATTATACAATTATGTCACAGGGTGGATACGGCATACAAAAACTAAATCTGACATTTGTCTGTGCCTATGTGTGCGTACGGGTATGTTTGTACACGCGCAACTCGCACAATCACGCAACAGGGCTGCCTCAGATATGGCAGATTAACTAGTTGGTACTTAAGTAACAAATGAATATATACTTTAACCTGTACAATACACATTTAGTAATTTCTAAGTTAGTGTATAAATAAAATACTCACTTTCACCACAGAATAAGTAATTATAGCACATCTCCAATTCTAACGGAACAGAACACCGCAACCCAAGGAAACTATTGTTTTTCTCACGTCCAAGAAATATCACTTTTTTAACACCATTTTATCATTGTTACACGTGTCATCTACATAATAGTTACATATTGTGATAAACATTTTCATGTTAGTTTTAACATCTGCTTCGATAATATTGATGATGATTTTAACCAGCTTCGAGTTCCCTCGCACTTCCTCCAACTTCATCATCAGGCCTATCTTGTGGTATTTGACCCAACTGCTAATCCTAAAAAGCCAACATAGCATATCATTATCTGAAACCAACTCCGAGTTCCCTCGAACTTCCTTCAAGTTCATCACCAGACCCATCTTGTGGTATTTGACCCAACTGCTAATCCTCAAAAGCCAACACAACATATCATTATCCTTAACCAACTCCAAGTTCCCTCGCACTTACTCCAAATTCATCATCAGGCCTATTTTGTGATATTTGACACATGCTCACCAAGAGGATCCTAAAAAGCCAACAGAACATATCATTATCTCAAACCAACTCCGAGTTCCCTCGCACTTACTCCAAGTTCATCATCAGGCCTATCTTGTGGTATTTGACCTAACTGCTCATCCTATAAAGTCATCGTAGGATATCATTGTCTCAAACCTATTCCGAGTTCCCTGAAACTTCGTCCAATTTCATCATCAGGCCTATCTTATGACACGGAACCCAACTGCATACCAAGATAATACTAAAAAGCCAACATAACATTTATCGATGTCAAATCAACTCCGAGTGCCCTCGTACTGCCTTCGAGATCAATCATTGTCAGGCCCATCGGTGGAATCACATGGGCGATGAGCGTTCCTGACTCAAAAAACCTGCGTTAAAAAAACTGTCCACATTACGTACTTACACAATAAACTATAAAAAATTTGAATCAAACGACTTGTTTACTTACTACTAACTACGTAAAAAACTACCAACTACAGCTTACTACTGAATAATCTAATCTAAAAAAGATTGTAAAATGTTACATTGCTAAAAATCAATCCTTATTTTCATCTCTATTCCGTAAACCCGGTTAAACTTACTTTAAACAAAGCACGTGGTCACGGTAATTAACGAAACCAACATTGTCCCACCACTAATGGTACACGTGCTTCGTAAGAAAGCAATAGCACATTGCATTTTTGATTTGATAAATGGGACAGAAGTACTATGTAGTATGACTTTTCTGCGGAATGTAGTTCAGTCTATTAGACTAGCGGCCCATGCTGAAAAAAATATGGGTCATTTGAACCACCAGGTGACCTATCCAGAACGATATAAGAGCATAAAATAATAAGATTCAGCACTATGCCGTCACTTGTAAGCTGTCCAACTGACTCCTGGTGAGAATTTAAAAGTACAGGTAGAGTGAGTACATTTTGGTCATATATTTTTGTACGGCATTCTTACCACCGATAGATCCATGAAAAATAATAAGGAAACGCACAGTGGCGTACAAAAATTGTGCGCCACAAAGTATGATTTTTTTTTATTTTCCGACATTCACCAGGGTAAATTTGGCCATTTGATTTTGTACGGCATCTGTGTCATACTATTTCAATACTGCTTCTAATTCATTATTCCGCAACGCCGTACAAAAATCATGCGACAAGGGAAAAAATCGAGGGTTGCAATCCCCTCTCTTTCCGTAGTCCAGGGGGTGATTCACAAAAGTACGGCTTCGGTTCCAAAACATAATCTAGCACTCAAAAGTACTATTAAAAATATTGCTGTCAAAAAATGATAGTCCATTTGAATGTATATCAATAATCATCTTCATTTCATCGTATCCTTGATTTTTACAGCTGTAAAATCATTTGATCCTGTACGGGAACTTCTTTTTTAACATGATGTTGTAAAACACAATCCTTACATAGTATTGCCGTTCAAAATAAACCGTTCTAAAAAGAATTATAGAGAAATACAAAAGCTGAAATTTTGCAAATTAATGTAAAAGTATAAATATCATAGATTAATGAAATATAGCAATTTTTTACATTTTATCCCTTGTTTTAAATAACATTAACATAGATAAATTAGATGTCCAGCAGTGGACGTCTTTTGGCTGAAATGATGATGATGATGAGATAAATTAGGAAAAAATAATGCCGTACATTTTTATGCAGACCATATATTTTAGGCTGATGAAAGTCACGCTACAATTTTAAGGGTACTTTATGGCCATTTGATGCAGTGCGGTATTAACATATTTTTGAAGAGAACAATTGATAATATGATAAAATCACTATGACGTCTAGCAGAATTGAAACGTTGTGTATATTATGTCCAAGAATTGAAAATGAAAAATCCCAGTATCAACAGTTATGTATACTTTTTGGTTTAATATACACTTCAAACGTTATTGATACATACATATAATATATAATTGATTTGTTTCATTGTAATGATGTCAATAAATAAAACAATGATTTTTTAGAAAAAATCTATATATTTTATGATAATAATATTTTTTTTTTTAAGAAATTAGATAAATTTATGCAGTATTGGAATCAGTTACTCAGTTGTTATCGGAATCAACGTCTTCATCGACGTCCGAATTAACTTATCTATTATTTTCTGAAACATAAATATGTATTTGTCAAAATCCAAGTCTTACGTACAAATTTAAGATGTAAAGATTTATTTACCTATGACGTCATCACTTTTATAGTTTCTAACTAGGAACCTAGAATCAAGAAAAGACTATGACTATTAGTAAAAATAAAATATCTAAATGCCGTATAAAAAAAATCACCTTACATTTCGTACAGTTTTTTTTTCCCTTTGGACCAACGAAAATATACGGCATATGAAAAAATATTATCTATGCATAAAATACTTTCAAAATAAATTTATTTCATGTTGTGTCAAATCACCCCCTGGACCACGGAAAGAGAAGGGATTGCAACCCTCGATTTTTTCCCCTTGGTACATCATTTTTGTACGGCGTTGCGAAATAATGGATTAGAAGCAGTATTGAAATAATATGACACAGATGCTGTACAAAATGAAATGACCAAATTTACCCTGTTGATAGTCGGAAAATAAAAAAAAAATCAGACTTTGTGGCGCACAATTTTTGTACGGCACTGTGCGTTTTCTTATTATTTTTCATGGATCTATCGGTGGTAAGAATGCCGTACAAAAATATATGACCAAAATGTACTCACTCTACCTGTACTTTTAAATTCTCACCAGGAGTCAGTTGGACAGCTTACAAGTGACGGCATAGTGCTGAATCTTATTATTTTATGCTCTTATATCGTTCTAGATAGGTCACCTGGTGGTTCAAATGACCCATATTTTTTTCAGCATGGGCCGCTAATCTATATTTTTAAATTAGAACTTCTTGTTGTCTTTGCATACCAATTCACACAACACTCCATGTAAAGCAGTGAAATGCACTTTTTCGGCTTTTTTATTGCCAAAAACGAGCGCTATTTACGGGTCTGTTACTTAGTCGCAACTGAACAAGCACGACGAGCGCCGCGTCTAAGTATATCAGTGCGAGAAATATAACTGCTGGTGACTGCGAGTCGCCATATAGGTAATGAAAGTCTACAGGAGGTGGTCTGTGACCAGCAAGAAATGCTACCCTTTGTTTACGAGTAGGAGCATATTAAATATCAACCTTGTGAAAAAATGATCATTTCGATCATAGCCCATGATGCATAGTTTTCGTCTAGTCACACACAAAAAAATCAATATCCTGGGACATTTTCACACACATCGGCCTAGTAAACGGTACGCTCCATTAAGACTTGTGGTGTCGGTATTTTTGGATTGTATTGTATTCAGGGCATTTTTTAGCGTCTCGACATCAAACGTGCATATTTTGCGTGGTGCCAACGCTGGCCCAGTAGGTACTTGTTGGAGACCTCACATACATCCTTGTTTTTTATCGCAGATGTATGGAGGTTCGTCACGATGTTTTCCTTCACCGTAAAGGACTTGTGAATATAATATAATATGACATACATAAGCTTATAAAATAAAGTAAATGATTCGGGCTGGGGATTGAACCCAAGACCGCTGCGTAGTGTGCATTTTACTGTCCGACAACAAGCGCTATTATTTGTGATGAACGACGATATAATGAATAATACATAGATATACAGGGTTACTTTTTCACCAGTACAATAAATAATAGTAGACTAAAATACAAATTACTAGCATTTTTTTGTTACTACCCCTTCAAAAAATGCTCGAACTTATCCGCAAATCTAACAAGAAATGTGAACGACTTATTACGCATCTATCGACGTGCATAACTAACGTTTATTTAATTAAACTTTACGTTTAATTATTTAACTTTTCATTCATTCATTAATTCATTCGTTCATTCATTCATTCCAAATATATATTATTAGTAGGTATTTACTAACGATCACTAAAGTTAGCAGTGTACGGAGATATAGAGAGACAGGGGTTCCTGTTGTATCCCCACACTAAAAAACGGTATACATTACGTAAAATAAATATTATTCTAACAATAAGTTTAGTGTCTCCCTGGCACAATTATTTGGAGTTTTCAAGAGATTTTTATCTATTTCTATATTGCATAAACAACCGCTTTTGATGACAAGGTCACATACCTAAAGACACCACATAACATAAGGTGAAAGTGCAAATAAAACATCATCATTTTACGTGTCCTCTATAGATACTTACCGTAAAATTTCATTTTTTTCATCGTTCTGTCGATGTCGGTGGTATAAAAATATACATGTACATGCCACATTTAAGCTTTCTAGTTGATACTAAAGGTGCATGCAGACCAAAAGAGCATTCGCTGTTCTATCCCCCACTCTACGAATTCAACGAATCTCGTTTCGTGTAACGATCGAATTTCGTAGAGTTGGGGGTTAGAACAGCGAATGCTCTTTTGGCCTGCATGCACCTTAACGATCGCCGAGCTTAGCCACGGACGGACAAATAGACACACTTACTGGAATATAAGGGACTGTGGGTTGAACTCTCAAATCTTTTTCTTATAATGAACAGACGGTCACCTTCATCATCATCATCACAGAGTTATTCACTTGTCGTTGGAGTATCTTCCAGCCCTCTCTTTCCCGTGCAAGATATGCATAACGTTTTCTTGTCGAGTTTTTTGCCATGACAGTAAAGGAAAATACATTTCTTTTTCTTTATAATTGTTGAAATGGAAATACAATTTACTCTACTGTAGACTTACTAATTGAGCATAATTTAATCTAACAAGGTCGCAATTCTAACCTAACCTAACCGAAGCCACTTTGCCATAGCAGTGAATTACTGCTGACTTGCTGAGGTCGCAGTTGTATCCTAACCTAAACCACTTTGTCATAACAGTCAATTGCTGATAAGGTCGCAATTGTAACCTAACCTAACGTACTTACATTGATATAGTAGTGACTTACTAATAAGGTGGCAGTTCTAACCTAAGGCACTGGTCTCACCGCGAGCTGTTAAAAAACACGAACAAAAGATGCGCACTCCCGTGTAAATAAAAGAGACACTCTCTTTTTAACCGACTTCAAAAAGGAGGAGGTTTACAATTCGTCGAAATCTTTTTTTTTTCTTTATGTATGTTCCCCGATTACTCAAAGACGCGTGGACCGATTTGAAAAATTTTTTTTTTGTTTGAATGGGTATACCTTCTAGTTGGTCCCATTGTCACCGAATCCAGATCTGATGATGGAATCCTGGAGAAATCGAGGGAACTCTTCAAATGTTGTAGGCACACATGACATTTTTCATTTATTTTCGAAGACTAATCAAGTATTTGCGCCTAGTCATGAACGTTTTAAGTTGGTGATCTGATGATGGAAGGTACAACTCCTTAGCAATTAGGAGTTGGGGGATAATTCTTTAAGTATAACATATTTCGTGTATTTTGGAAGCTATTTGAGTATTTGCGTTTAGGTGGTCATCCTTTCATGTCGGTGAGCTGATGATGGAAGGTACAACTCCTTAGAAATTAGGAGTTGGGGGATAATTCTTTAAATATAACACAGTTCATGTATTTTGGAAGCTATTTGAGTATTTGCCTTTAGGTGGTCATAGTCTCATGTTGGTGAGCTGATGACGAAAGGTATAACTCCTTAACTATTAGGAGTTGGAGGATAATTCTTTGAATATATATATTTAAGTGTTTGCTTAGTAGTTATGACATGTTGGTTAGCGGTAAGTGATTCTTTAAATAATATAGGCATGCTAAGGCTGTTACCTATAATCTTTGAAATTATTCATACTTGCTGATGATACAATGTATATCTCCTTGATAATGGGATAATTCTTTGAATATAACAACTGTCATACATTTTTGAGATCTATTTAAGTGTTTGCTTAGTAGTTATGACATGTTGGTTAGCGGTAAATGATTCTTTAAATAATATAGGCATGCTAAGGCTGTTACCTATAATCTTTGAAATTATTCATACTTGCTGATGATACAATGTATATCTCCTTCATAATGGGATAATTCTTTGAATATTTAAGGTATCCAGTTCAGGTTTTCTGGCCTATTACAGTGCAGTACATTCTAATTATAAGTATTTAGAGCATACTAAATAACGATTTTACACTACTAAAAAGCAAAAAATAAAATATTTTAAAATAAAAATAAAACCGCCTTCAAAAATTCGCCCAAACTAAAAAGTCAAAAATAATTTTAGTTCCTACTTCTTAGGATTTCCTACACAAACCTTTAAACCTTTTACCCTATCCATTGAAATAAAATATTATGGCTAGGTATCCTACAGATTTCTTAGAAGTCGGTGCCAAGCCAAATATGTTCTCTTCGCGAGTATATAACTGTATTTGATAGAGGCTAGAGCTTTGTAACTTACTGTCACTCCGGTTATGCTTTCATCAAAATGACTGAGGTAGAACATTCTGTTGATAAAAACATAATCAGAGTGACAGTAAGTTACAAAGCTCTATCTAATATATACCTGAATGAACGTATTTGGCTTGGCACCGACTTCTAAGAAATCTGTAGGGTACCTAGCCATAATATTTTATTTCAATGAATAGGGTAAAAGGTTTAAAGGTTTGTGTAGGAAATCCTAAGGAGTAGGAACTAAAATTATTTTTGACTTTTTAGTTTGGGCGAATTTTTGAAGGCGGTTTTATTTTTATTTTAAAATTATTTATATTTACACGGGAGTGCGTATCTTTTGTTCGTGTTTGTAGCCGATAGTTCATAGCTTAGTAGCTCGCGGTGAGACCGATGCCTTACCTAACCCACTTTGTCCTACCCAGTTCTAACCTAACCTAACGTACTTTGATACAGTAGTGACTTACTAATGAGATGGCAGTTCTAACCTAACCTAACGTACTTTGAGATAGTAGTGACTTACTAATGAGATGGCAGTTCTAACCTAACCTAACGTACTTTGAGATAGTAGTGACTTACTAATGAGATGGCAGTTCTAACCTAACCTAACCCACTTTGTCCTACCCAGTTCTAACGTAACCTAACGTACTTTGATATAGCAGTGACTTAATAATGAGATGGCAGTTCTAACCTAACCCACTTTGTCGTAGCAGTGAATTCCTAATGAGATCGCAATTGTTCTAGTCTAACCTTACCCAGTTTGCCACAGCAATAATGAACGGTAGTCAAGATCGTAGTTCTAACCTAACTAACCAATCACCTCATCTTTTTCTTAACATTGTCTTATTACATCGTTATAATAAGTATATGTACCAAACCCAATCTACCATAATAGATAATGCATTTCTGCCTAACGTAAAATATATGTATGTGAAGTAAGTTTCGGAGAGTTGTATACACGGTGTTACGTCAGCATTCCGAAAGATTTTAATGCTGGATTCCTGACCATATTTAGAGTCTTTAATGTTATATAAAATTTCCTGGATTCGGCTTGGCTTCAGAGATAATCAACCTTTTTTCGAAATAAGTTTTTCGACGTAACTCGTCATTTAACTTCTTTTGAATTACAATGCTACCACAATGTGTTCTAATATTGACACACCTTTTGCCTGACAATCAAAAAATACGAATAGACTTGACGAAATAACCTGTAGGTACCTAAAAAAACAATTGAAATAAATAATTTAAACAAATTGTTGTTATGATAAAAAGTACTGGAAATGTTAAAAAATATTCAAATCGGCCTAAAAAAAAAGAAAAAATTTTTTTTTGGTGGAATTGACATAAGGTCTCATAATATTTTGTGTTTATTTTGATGTCTAGAATGCATAGTTAAAATCTTTCGCAGTGCTCGCGTAACACCGTGTATAATTATGTACCTATGCCAAAAATATGGAAATCCAATTTCTGCGAAATAACACATGACCTAAATAATAATATGCCAAAATAGTTTCTGGCAAAGTAATATTCTAAATATTGTTTACAAAAATTGATTATGCCAAGTCTCTTATAACATAAGCGTTTCGAAAAAAAAAAGCCATATAGAGGGATTAGAGGGAGCCCTAAACAGACAGAGAGACAGACAGACATACAAACAATGATTTTGAAACTTTACAAAATAAACACACCGTCAGGTGGGCATCAAGTCATGTGGTAATTCTTTATGTATGTCATAAGAAAAGTTATAGTAACTGTACATTGCAAGCACTGCACATCCCCCCGACAGCATTAAATATAATTGCTGTACCCACGATCACGCTGACTTAATACACTTATTTTAATTACTTTATTCGTTAACGTTTATACGTCCGTAGCTGATACTCTTCATGCGTTAGTTTACAATAAATTATATCAGAACCATAGATCAGTGATTTTATTTATCACATCCACCATCAAGAATGGGGCAAGTGTTGGGCTCGTACGGTAACTTAAACTCAGATCATATCATCAGTCTATAATTAGTCCACTGCTGGACAAAGGCCTCTCGTATTAGGTACCTAAGCATACGGACGCATTAGGAAGTAAATACCCATAATCGCCACGCAGGGCAAGCTGTTGCCCATCATCCAATATTCAATAAATAATGGTCAGTGACACTTCGAATCCCTTAGTTGACTATTAGGGCACCCACGGGAAGAGTTGGGGTGGTGGTGGTAAATGTATTTCTATTGCCATCACCACACGGCCACTCAACTTATACTCATTACATACCATTTTACAAGAATCAGTTGTGAAATTCAGACGGATGCAAAATAATATTTTCTGAATCAGAGTTCGCTTATTATAATAAGAATTGTTTCCCAGCGGAAATACTCTAGATCTTTAAGTTCAATGGGTTCAAACAAGTTTTAATTTCTTAACAAGCCATGTGGACAGCACAAAAAATATTTTAACTACCTACCTATTTGCAGAAAGTATATTTTAAAATAAATATACAAAACCTTGCCTATCAATAATTATGTTTACACATAGGTAAGTAGGTGACTATCAAATTTGCTCAGTGTATTTTACAGGGATCTGTTACGAATTGAAACGGTCACATGTACAAAAATCATGCATTCAAACAAAGAAAAACAGGTGGGCAGGCAAATCGACAGGCAAACTATAACTTTCAGCCAGGCTATGAACAGGCACAGAGACGAACAGACAAACAGATCTTCTGATTTCATTAACGTGGAGGTTTATTTAGTTTTTAGGTCATGAAGACTTCAAATTTGAGAATTTAGGTATTCAGTTTAAATCAACGTTTTCTTCCGTATGGACCAACAGACACACAAACTTACTAGGAAGGTGATACGTTGTTTCCTGTAGTTGATTTTTATACGTATATAATAATTATGTATGTATTATGAATTAAAAAACCCACCAAGTGCGAGTCGGACTCCGTACCATTATCAATTTATCATAAAAAATACAGTTAAAACAACCTATTTCAAAAACTATAAGAGATACATCTTGTCTCTTTTTCGTTAATTAAATACGAGTATATGTATTTTACCATCTCTTTTACGCATTATGAAGTATGAAGATAAGTGTTTGTCAACTATCAATAAATTGTAGGAGGTGTATGGTGTGAAGTATTTATTTCGCTCATTTTGTTAGAGTAAGACGTATCTTTACTTATATATCATTGGCGGTTCATACAACACAATCCTCACCAAATATCATTACTTCCGAGTATTCCATTTATTGTTTCCGAGTAAATTGGATGTGACGGACAGACACGGACAGAGACGGACATGACTTGACGAATATAAGGTTTTCGTTTTTTGCAATTTTGGCAACGGAACCCCAAAAACAGTTTGCTAAATTAGGAGACGGTTATGAATAAAGGGGTTATAATCTTCCATATCACTACATAATATAAAACAAAGTCGCATTCTCTTGTCCCTATATCCCTATTGTATGCTTCAATCTTTACACCTACGCAACGGATTTCGATGCGTTTTTTTTATCGATAGAGTGATTTAAGAAGAGAAGGTTTTAGGTAGACTATAAAACTTAAAATTATTTGAATAAAATAGTCTGCAAGTATAAAACCTGATAGGTTATCATTATAGGTCCATAAGAGATTGCCTAATCTAAAATCATAATGCCATGTTCATACCTACGTACAGATTAATAAAATTAGGACTCCAACTATTCAATATGTATTTAAGTATTTGTATGTATCTATTCTATATATTACATATTTTGTAGTTTAGTTCTCACACAAGCCTTGATGGAGTTTAATATTGTGGCACTAGGTTGATATGTGTAAGATGGTCACATGCTAAATATATTTATTTGTTCATATACTAATCGTCCAATAATAAAGAAATATATTTTTTTAAATTATGTTGTTATTATTCGAAACACGACAAAACATAGCTATATAAATATTTAATTATTTTTAGTGTTTCTTGTTATATCGGCAATATTTTAGGTAGGTACAATCAGCAGCAGATATTGCTTAACGAGTAGGGTGTTCTCAATGAGCTCACTCACTCTAATAGGCGTGCATAGTTTATTTTGAAAAGTCTGCCCGCTTAGCAATATCTGCTGCTGACTGTACATCATCTGAGAAAATTTCAACTAATTATCCATTAGATACATATTGGTGATAGACAGACAGATGGACAGACAGTGAAGTATGAAGATGCCCAGGATCGCCCAAAGAGGAGGAAAGGTAGGTACGGACCCTGGCAAAAGCCGGGATAACGATAGGTAGAAACAGAAGAATAGCCTTCATAATAATATTACAGAAACGTGATTAAACTTAATGTTTGTACAAGTTATTTTCCAGTCATCCTTGTCGCACACGCATATTGGCGCGACTGGTGCGAGCAAGAGGGGAAGAATAGTAGGTAGTAGTAGTAGTTGCATTTCGATGCAAGTGCAAAAAAAAAAAAATTTTTCCACGAGGATGAAAGTCAATCACCCGAGTTAAAAAGAAGTTTTTACACGTGTATCGAACGACTTTTCTCATAACAAGTGCCTTAAAAAGAG
>JALPQI010012343.1:0-37574 GCA_025490895.1 Thaumatotibia leucotreta
TGACTTGACTGTAGGTGTAGGTACAGTCGAGGAATTTAATTTCCTACCCATTTCGTACCTTGTCACAGTGACAATCAATATGAAAGCTGCTAGGACTGTCATGTTATAGCTACTATGAAAAGGTACGAAATGGGTAGGAAATTTAATTTCTCGACCGTACTAGGTACTGCAATTTTACTAAGTGGCCTTTGGTCATGTCTAAACTAAATTAAGCGAACCACATCAAAAAATTGTCTCCAGTTACGGCGACCGTTATTCATAAAATATTACTATTAAAACGGATTACATTGTATTAATTACAATACGACATTTCGAACCCATCACAGCATCCATGGTCCACGGGTGACACCCCATCCACCCAAAAAAAAGCGCTTGTGGCCTAGCGGTAAAATGCACGGCTGCTACGCAGCGGTCGTGGGTTCGATCCCCGGCTCGTACCAATGAGTTTTTCAAAAACTTACGTACAAAATATCATTTGATATTCACAAGTGCTTTACGGTGAAGGAAAACATCGTGAGGAAACCTGCATACACCTGCGAAGAAATTCAAGGGTGTATGTGAAGTCCCTAACAATTACTGGGCCAGCGTTGGGACCACGCAAAATAGGCACGTTTGATGTCGAGTTGCGGAAAAAAAATGACCAGAATACAACAACAACAACTACACCCCATCCGGGTGTAATTAATATACAGGGTGGTCCAAACCTTGACGTCAAAAAATTTTTTTTAGGTTCCTTACGTCATGGGCTATCAGAATATACCCCATGTATGTTAGCCGATTTTTTTGTAGTTTTCGAGTTATGAATTTTTGAAATTTTTTTTTTGAGAAATTCTGGAATGAATAATTTTATTCATAAAAAAAAAAACTATTGGGTTTTTTAATATTTTTTTTTTGTAAAAGTATTACTACAAATAAAGCATTTACTGACAAAAAAATTCGCGTCCTCACTTTGATACAAGTAGGATAAAAAATACCAAATTCAAAATTTTACGTTAAAAATGCATCAAAATAGCATTAATGTACGTAAATAAAAAAAATGAAACATATCCCAAGAATTTTTGGTAATGTAAAGACTGCCCTAGACCTTAAACCTTCGTAAAAGCAAAAAAAAGTGATACTTAATAATGAGGATTTTTCGGAGTAGTCGACCAAATAAACTTAAAAAAGCTCAAAATTTTTAAGTAGTAAGAAATTAATAATTAATTACTACACAAATTGAGTTTTCGTGGTATTTTCTGTTTTTGTTTATTGATAAGAACAACAAAACAGACGAAATTTAACTTTATTTTTAAATTAAAAATTTAGAAGTTTTTTTTTTTAAGTTTATTTGACCGACTACTCTGAAAAATCCTCATTATTAAGTATCACTTTTTTTTTGCTTTTACGAAGGTTTAAGGTCTAGGGCAGTGTTTACATTACCAAAAATCCTTAGAATATGTTTTATTTTTTCTATTCACGTACATTAATGCTATTTTGATGCGTTTTTAGCGTAAAATTTTGATTTTGGTATTTTTAATCCTACTTGTATCAAAGTGAGGACGCTAATTTTTTTGTCAGTAAATGCTTTATTTGTAGTAATACTTTTACAAAAAGAAACTAGTTAAAAAACCCAACAGTTTTTTTTTTATTAATAAATTTCTTCATACCAGAAATTCTATATAACTCGAAAACTACAAAAAATCGGCTAACATACATGGGGTATATTCTGATAGCTCATGACGTGAGGAATCTAAAAAAAATTTTTTGACGTCAAGGTTTGGACCACCCTGTATACGATACCTATACCTAATCCGTCTCCACAGTTTTATTTCACATGAAACAACGTAAAAGAAACACACGTGTAAGCCTGAAAAAACTAATTCCATTGTTTACCATATTCTCGTGTAATAAATTCAAAGTTAAAACTGGTTTTCTTGCGAGGCTACTAAGCCACTTATTTTTTATATGTGATGGAGTAGTAAGACTATGCGAGATAATCTCCTAACTAAATGTTAATAGTGTCTAAGAACCGCTTTGTGGAGTTCTGGACACTTTCCTTGGTCATTTATTTCACTATAATGACCTCTAAAGTACTCAACAACGGGAAACCCTTTGCGGTTTTATGGTATCAATTATGATTTATGTACCTACATACAGTCAGCGACAAATATTTTGTAGTATTCAAAGGGGCCAAATATTCGGTAGATAGATACGCCATACTAAATACAGTCGGGTTCAAAATTGCATGGACAGTTTATGAATTAATTCTTTCATAAATCGTCCATGCAATTTTGAACCCCACTGTACATGAAAGTACCAAATAATTTGGTCACTTTGACTGCTATGAAGTATTTGAAGCTAACTGTACTATCCCCGTCGCGTGGTGATGGCAGAACAATTCCATCTATGTATTTTTTTTTCTAAGTTAAATAAATAAATAAAACTCTATGACCAACCGAACTTCCCGTATGTATTGCGATAACTGGACTGCTCTTAAATTAAATAGGTACTTATGTCTGAACTGTAAACAGTTATTTGCTAAGGTGTGGTCCCAGTGGTCCCACTGTTCTCATAAACTAATGGTCAAACAAATTGAAACCCCATATTCCCCATAGGTATGTAACGATATTCAAAATTACACCGAAAACTCGCAATCCGAATGATTAAATGTACAATATGATTATGTATCTGCCGTGTGGTGACGGCAGTAAGAATACATTTGTCACCACCCCAACTCTTCCCGTGGGTGTCGTAGGAGTCGACTAAGGGACTAAAGTGTTACTGATCATACACTTGACCCGGGTATGTCTGTAAACTACGACCAAGACCACCGGGGGATGGGCAGCAGCATCCCTAAAGTGCGGTGGAGACACTGCGATCGCCAACCCGCATGCCAAGCGTGGCGATTATGGCAAATACCCCCCAAAATGATTGTACAAAAAAGGCCGCGGCCCCGAGGTTCCGGCGACCCCCGGTGCCCTGGTTACGGTAGCGGCCAGGGTGCTAGCGGGGTCAGGGGTGCTAAGAATCTCCGGCAAAGATCCGGCTACCACCACCGACGACCCCTGGCCCTGGCAACGTACAACACACGTACACTGCGGACCGACGAAAAGTTAGTGGAACTGGAGGAAGGATTGAGCAAGTTGCGTTGGGACATTGTGGGATTGTCAGAAGTCCGAAGAGAGGGCGAGGACACGATAATCCTAAAGTCCGGCAACTTGCTCTATTTCCGGGAGGGCGACCAACAGTCCCAGGGAGGTGTCGGGTTCATCGTCCACAAGTCCCTCGTAAACAACGTGGTGAAGATCGAGAGTGTGTCGGCTAGGGTGGCGTACCTTATACTCAGAGTATCTGAGAGATACTCGCTGAAGGTCATACAGGTGTACGCGCCGACTTCGACACACTCCGACGACGAGGTGGAGGCTATGTATGATGATATCTCAAAAGCCATGCATAGCTCCAGAACCTACTTCACCGTTATTATGGGGGACTTCAACGCGAAACTGGGCAAGAGAGATGGTGACGAACTGAGGGTGGGGCAATTTGGGGTTGGACGTCGGAACCACCGGGGCCATCTGCTGGCTGGTTTCTTGGAGAAGGAGGGACTCTACATGATGAACTCCTTCTTTAAGAAACGCGAGCACAGAAAATGGACTTGGATGAGTCCCGACGGTGCAACTAAAAACGAGATCGACTTCATCATGTCGACGAAGAGACATATATTCAACGATGTTTCTGTGATCAGTACGGTTAAAACCGGTAGCGATCACCGCCTGGTAAGAGGCACGTTGAATATATGTCCTAAGTTAGAACGCTCGCGACTGATGAAGTCTACGCTCCGTCCTGCACTCCATCTCCAAAACCCCGAGAGCTTTCAGCTGGAACTCCAAAACCGTTTCGATTGCCTAGGCGATGACGTGGACGTATTCAACGACGGGTTTGTGGAAGCTGTCCATAGCGCTGGGTCTAAGTTTTTTAAGGCCCAGCGGACAAATAAGACCAGAAAGCTCTCAGACTCCACTCAGAAGCTAATGGAAAAAAGGAGTGAACTGGTTCTACAATCCTCAGTTGATGCGACTTTATACCGGCAGCTCAACAGACAGATCTCTAAGTCCCTTAAACGCGATATGCGCCAATTCCGTACCAAGTGTATAGAAGAAGCCATCGAGCGGAACAAGGGCTCTAAAGTTTTTGCAAGGGATCTGTCTGTTGGGCAAAGCCAGTTCGCCAAATTAAAGACTGAGGATGGTAGAATCGTCACATCCAGATCTGAGCTGCTGAGTGAGATAGAGGGTTTTTATGGACAGCTGTACACGTCAACTAGCAGACCCAAAGTTGATCTAGCGGAAGACCTCAGAGCTAGACTGACCCGACACTATACAGAAGACATCCCGGACATCAGCCTGTGCGAGATTAGAATGGCTCTTGAACAGCTCAAAAATAACAAGGCGCCTGGGGAGGACGGAATTACAGCTGAGCTTCTGAAGGCGGGTGGTAAACCGATCCTTACGGCCCTTCAGAAGTTGTTCAATTCCGTCTTACTGGAAGGGAGAACGCCAAAGGCATGGAACAGAGGTGTGGTGGTACTGTTCTTCAAAAAAGGTGACAACGCTTTATTGAAGAACTACCGACCCATCTCACTTCTGAGCCATGTCTATAAGCTGTTTTCAAGAGTCATTACGAATCGTCTTGCACGCAGGCTTGATGACTTCCAGCCTCCCGAACAAGCCGGTTTCCGAAGAGGCTTTAGTACCGTAGACCACATCCATACGCTTCGCCAGGTTATACAGAAGACCGAAGAATATAACCTGCCCCTCTGTTTAGCGTTTGTGGACTACGAGAAAGCCTTTGATTCGATCGAAACATGGGCAGTACTACAGTCTCTCCAACGGTGCCAAGTCGACTACCGCTATATCGAGGTGTTGAAGTGTTTATACGAGAGCGCCACAATGTCAGTCCGACTCCAAGACCAGAGCTCGAAGCCTATTCTGCTGCAGCGGGGAGTTAGGCAAGGAGATGTCATCTCCCCTAAGCTGTTTACCGCTGCACTGGAGGATGTCTTTAAGACTCTGGACTGGAGAAGGCTGGGTATCAACATAAACGGCGAGTACCTCACTCACCTTCGATTCGCTGACGATATAGTAGTCTTGGCTGAGACCTTGGAGGACTTAAGTACTATGCTCGTTGACCTCAGTAAAGCCTCCGAGCGAGTTGGTCTTAGGATGAACATGGATAAGACGAAAATCATGTCGAATTCCCATGTAGCACCAACTCCCGTAATAATCGGAGACTTTACACTCGAACTTGTAGACGAATATATATACCTAGGGCAAACTATTCAGTTAGGTAGGTCCAACTTCGAGAAAGAGGTCAATCGTCGAATCCGACTCGGTTGGGCAGCGTTCGGGAAGCTACGACACATATTTTCGTCCAATATTCCGCAGTGTTTGAAGACGAAAGTCTTTAATCAGTGTGTGTTGCCAGTGATGACATACGGTACTGAAACGTGGCCGCTTACAATGGGTCTCATAAGAAGGCTCAAAGTCACCCAAAGGGCAATGGAGAGGGCTATGCTAGGAGTCTCTCTGCGTGATCGGATTAAAAATGAGACCATCCGCAGCAGAACCAAAGTAACCGAAATAGCTCTCCGAATCGCTAAACTGAAGTGGCAGTGGGCGGGGCACATTGCGCGTAGAACCGATGGCCGTTGGGGCGGGAAGGTTCTTGAGTGGCGGCCACGTACCGGAAGGCGTAGCGTGGGTAGGCCCCCCACAAGGTGGACCGATGACCTGGTGAAGGTCGCAGGAGTCCGCTGGATGCGGGTGGCGCAGGACCGGTCATTGTGGCAATCTTTGGGGGAGGCCTATGTTCAGCAGTGGACGTCTTTCGGCTGATATGATGATGATGATGATGATGATTATGTAGGTACTGTCAAGTGCAAAAATATGTATCTAAAGAATCCTTTTATAATTAATATGTTACGACGTTCTTATTATACATAATTAATTGTTATTGAGCATTTTGATATACACTTTAATATTGCCTTTGACTGTACTTACTCATCTTAAATTCAAATTACCTAAGTATATTATTTCGACACCATACTCGTACAAGTACCTAAGCACATTAAACGTTTTTGCACGGAGTGAACAAATTGAGGCAAGTGAAAACGCCAACGAACGAACTATCCATGAACAACATTCAACAGGTACAGTCAAGAGCACAAATATGTATACAGATTTTTACTAATGCCCAGAATATAAGGGCTAAAATGGTATATATATTTATACCCTTGACTGTGTGTCTGCAGGATGTCCAGAGACAAGTTTTTACATTTTTAATTGAATCTCGTCCGTTTCCCTTAATTGGGCCCGCATTCTGCCTTCTGAGAAGCCTTCCGCTAACTCCTAGATGTAACAAACACTCCGCACCGCCAGACCAGTTCCTTGATGATAAATAAATCTAAATTGACTTAGTTAATGGCGTAATTACGAAAAGGTTTCAATAAATTGTGAAAACTGTTGAACATATACGAGTAGCTAACGAGTCTCTAAGTAGGGCTGCCAGATTGTATAATTGGATGCATTTTTTGTATAATTTCGCTGCTCTATTGCTTTTGCTTACTGAATTTGCTTGTATAATCGGATACATAAAGAGAAAATTATAAATTTCGTACTATCTCTGTCACTCCAAGAACAAAGCTTTTTTTGTATAATTTCATTGGATTTTGTATAATTTCAGTGTCTTGTTTCGTATACTTTGAAAATTGTGACTGGCAACCCTGTCTCTAAGTCTGCCCGACAGGTGGATCTGGATACCTAAATATACGGTGCGTGGCAATTTATTTTAAACCTTGGTACCTATTTGTATCCATAGATTTTAACTGTGAAAATAAGGCAGCATACATGTATTAAATGCAAACTCTACAAAGCAAGTTCAGACAAGTAGCTATTTTGTAATTATCATTTTTAGTACAGATGGTGCCTTTTTTAGGCTCTGGTGCGAGAAGTAGGTCATTTTACGTCAGGTCCAAAACTTCGGAGGGTCATCTGTACTAAAAAACGTCGTACGAGACACGTGCAAAACGTTTAGTTCATTATTTACATTAATCATAATTTTTATAGCATAAGCCTTGGCTTATTTAATAGTACATTACTATAGAGGACGGGAAACGAAGGGTTACAGTCCAAGTAGATATATCTGGCCGAAGGAACTGAGGCCAGATAGGAATACGCGGCCTGTAACCCTGTTTCTCGCCGAGATTTGTATAGTGCTTTTCTCAAACTTGCCATGAAATAAAACGAACTGATTTCGCCGAACCATACAATTTGATTTGTAAATAAACCAATAGTACAGTATCGTACAACATTAAAAAAAAACATTCGCGCCTAACTTTTTTTTAAATCTGTTTGAGGTATCCTTTTTACCTGGTGGTATAGACATTAGTTCTTACGTTATTTTTTTTTCTGTGGCTGAATGTCAAGACATAGTGTCACAATTTGACGTTTCAAAACAAAAGACAGTTTGTTTGCAGTCCTAGGTGTGAAATAAATACATGAAATCTCTTTACATATCATCTTAGCATATGCCACCGGATACATAGTATTTCCGGGTTTAATTTAAAGTAAGTAACATCAACATTCCGTAGCAAGTTTGAGAAAAAGTTTAAAATAAGCGAATCAGCTCAGTAAGTTGTTTCGGTTTTAAATTTGTGGTGTTCATGATACACTAAATGCATAATATATATCATTATATGCATAATTATTCAATAAATATATTTAAAATGAATATTAATTTATTTTAAAGATTAGCCAATAGTTTTAAGCAGTTCCAATTTGCAATGAACGAGTAAAAGGGTTTAGCAGCCTTACCGAACAAGAGGTGCCTTTCCCCACGGATGAGGTCAATATTTTAGGTGGTGTACTAGCAGGACCTAAGAATACTCCATGCTTAATATCAGCTCTAGATCTTCTTTTGTTTCAGAGTTATTCAAGATAATGTAAAATATACAGGGTGTCGTTGAAAGTGGCATATTTCGTAAACTGTTCAAGTTAGATTAACCAAACAAAATTGTGTTTGATAACAATAAAATAAACTACAAAATGCATATTTTTAACCTGCATCTTGTCCTTATTTTTCATAATAAAAAAAGGTTTCTTGTTTTTTTTTTCCATATTTTTTTTTATTTCACGCGGAGGTACACCTACAAAAAAAATATGCATACATAGCCACTAATGTCCACTGTATACATAAATAAAAATATTTCCGTAAATCATCGTGCGTCATGCCAAAAAAAATTTTTTTTCAGAAGTAGTCGTTACTGGCATGCAAATAAAGTACCAGTGCAGTGTGAACATAAGTTAGTGTGTAGGTATACAATCTCTCGACACTTACCGCACAAAATATCATTGACGTAAATTGACTTATTAATCAATCAATCAATCAATCAAGCCATTTATTTCCAATAGAAGTTACATTAAATTTGTATACATGCATATTTACATAGATTAATTAAATAAATTATGAATAATATTAAAATTATAGCACTGTTTGCAACACTTCAATTAATTAAATTAAATTAAATCATTCCATTCTTTAACATAATTATTTTAGTGACTAAATACTATATTTAATTACTATTGGATGTCCATTTCTGGACGAAGGCCTTATTAATACATTTGCTTTATAAAAGAGAGATAAACATTTGACACATAGTATTGTTTTCGACATTTGATTTGTTGCATTTTCTGTTGGAAAATGGAAAAAATTAAGTTTAAGTCTTGTGAAAAAACGTTAAAAAATATATGTGGAAAGAAAAAATGCATACAAACTGGACAAGAGGCTGATTTATATAGCAAATGCACTAATAAGTCAATTTACGTCAATGATATTTTGTGCGGTAAGTGTCGAGAGATTGTATACCTACACACTAACTTATGTTCACACTGCACTGGTACTTTATTTGTATGCCAGTAACGACTACTTCTGAAAAAAAATTTTTTTTGGCATGACGCACGATGATTTACGGAAATATTTTTATTTATGTATACAGTGGACATTAGTGGCTATGTATGCATATTTTTTTTGTAGGTGTACCTCCGCGTGAAATAAAAAAAAATATGGAAAAAAAAAACAAGAAACCTTTTTTTATTATGAAAAATAAGGACAAGATGCAGGTTAAAAATATGCATTTTGCAGTTTATTTTATTGTTATCAAACACAATTTTGTTTGGTTAATCTAACTTGAACAGTTTACGAAATATGCCACTTTCAACGACACCCTGTATATTTTACATTATCTTGAATAACTCTGAAACAAAAGAAGATCTAGAGCTGATATTAAGCATGGAGTATTCTTAGGTCCTGCTAGTACACCACCTAAAATATTGACCTCATCCGTGGGGAAAGGCACCTCTTGTTCGGTAAGGCTGCTAAACCCTTTGCTTTACTCTGCGAGTCGTGTTGTCCTGCAGCGATAAATGCCACAAAGCTCATAGGCGTGGAGAATCGAGATGATATCGGTAGAGCTGAGATGTGCATTATTTATGCTTTCACAGAGATAGTGCAACGTCAGTGTCCGGTAGCCGGCGGCGTAGTGCCCGTAATAACATTCCGACCGCACGAGCCTGTTTAAATTAATTGTCAGTGTAATTAGAAAATAATCAATAAGTTTAAATTATGTAGACAGGGTATTGAAAGCTTTTATCTTTCTCATCGGACTATCTATAAAAGAATCGGAATATTGTTTCATCTGAATATTCTATTAACGTTTCATTGTTTGAAATATGATGCAGGGCCACCGCGTGAGGAAGTGTAATTTGTACAGGGAATCTACACCTAACTGCTGACCGGATTTGGTCTTTTAGTATAGCGTTAGGTAGTTTGACAGTTTCAGTCCTATATTAAATTAATAAATAAATATATTAGGACATCTTACACAAATCGACCTAGTCCCACGGTAAGCTCAATTAAGGTTTGTGATGTGGGTACCAGGCGACGATATATATAATAGGTAGATAAATATAGATACTTAAATACATAGATAGCCATGACCAAGGATATACAGGGTGTTTTTTTTTCGACCGTTCAAATTCTACGTAGTGAATGTGTAGGTCATACTCACCAACTTTTACTATGGGGACAAAGTCGAAATCGCGAAAAAAAAATCAGCTGTTTCATACAAATTGGCGGCATTACGCCGGCCGAAATGTATGAAACAGCTGATTTTTTTTTCGCGATTTCGACTTTGTCCCCATAGTAAAAGTTGGTCAGTATGACCTACACATTCACTACGTAGAATTTGAACGGTCGAAAAAAAAACACCCTGTATACAACAGTTTTTATACCTACTCGAAATTGTCTTAAGGAGTTACAATGGGGATAAACATTTATATGGTGAATTATGTAATTAGTGACCCATTTGCATACGGCGTGCGCGGGCCAAAGCTAGTTGAGGCGTTGTTGTATTATAAATAATCTATTATCGTTTATAAAGTAGGCATTGGTGCCAACATAGTAACATAATTTCTGCGTCAGGATTATCCTATTTAACGACGTTGTTTAAATTCAAAGCCATTTTTCTTCCTTTAGGGCAGTAAAAAGGCTTTGCAAATTCGCGTACAAACCGGCACTTATCCCTCATTTTGTGCTAGTGTGCTGATGCTTCACTGGCCTATAAATTCCTCGTGGGAACCCATTTACTCATTACGACAGATAATCATCGCGCATCCATCAGAAACAACCATCGCAAAAATAGAACATGAAGCGAATACAGTTGCATAGACGAGAGATCCTAAAGACGTCAGAACGCGCACTTTTTCATCGAAAATTCGAAACTCTAATTGCGAAGACGGAGTTTTGCCGGGCGGTAAGGCGACCGCAGAAATAGCATGTTGTGATCGGTGAATGCGTTTTGACTATAAACAATTCAGTTTTGAAATAGTGTTATAAATAAATGTACAGTACTCATCGAAAAATGTTCTTTCTAAATATTATTGTCTAGTGAATACACGCGTTTAAAAATGACATGATGATGACTGGCTATGGCCTGTCCTGCACTGACCGAAGTAATGTAAGTGGCAGTGGAGGTCCGGCTATGTGAAGTCTACATATTTACCTGTCTATGTAATGTTGTTTAATATTTACATTGCTTATTAAACCGTAACTGCAGTGTTATTATACATACATAATATTGTGTTATTTTTAACTTTGTGTATTCTTTATAAACTTATAATTTATGATAATGATGTTTATGAATATTGTTTTTTTTAACTATATAATTTAATTATTTCCGGCGTAAATGCTTAGCTTTGCAGAGTTTGTAGCCTTTGCAGCAGAGTGTGTATAACGTAAAGCGGTAATTACAGTTGGTCATTCGCCGCATGCGGTCGCCGAATCAAAGTCCCTAACCTTATAATACATATAACAGTTAGGTATAACTTATGCGCCGTTTATGCAATATTATTTGTCTCTTTCTAAAATACCGAAACTTCACTTTATCTCCGAGTACTGTAAGCACACTGGGTCTTATCAATGAGAAAACGGCCATTTTGTCTGTCAGCCAGATATTACTTAAAGAATATGCTTAAAATCGATATAAGTGTACAAACAATAGATAAATTCGCGTGCTGTATTTGAAACACGAGAGACGATGTGTTTGTGTATTTTAAGTAGGTACACTTATGCCATTACAAGAAGTCATCTTTCCAGGGACCGGAACCAGTATTTTACAAAAACCTCAAAATAGCCCAATATTTTAAAATGTTTTATACTTACTCTTTATGTACTTCTCGTAATCAATATTTTATGTAATTTACAATACCATATTTTTAAATTACTTCATTAACTATATACCTACTGAAGAACCAAAAAAAAAAACGAATAAAGAACCGTTATTTTTGTATGGAGTAAATACCTGGATGCCCAGCCAAGTTGCCAATCGCTAGCACTTGCTAGCGCATCGTAGTTTTCCCTCTCTGTCACTCCTTCATATTAGTGCGACAAAGAGGGAAAACTACGAAGCGCTAGCAAGCGATAGCGATTGACAACTTGGCTAAGCACCCTGTTCCGGTCCCTGCATCTTTCTAAATCATCTTTGATGTCGACTATACAAGAACACACATTAATGTAAGCCAGGATTAACCTGAATTAAATAGTAGGGGCGAGCAGTAGCCGTACCATAACTTTTCAAGTGTCTGTTACGTTAGGTACTACTCGACACGTTAAGCATTTCATCGTGCTCGCACTTATTTATTGAGCGAGTGCGATGGAATGCTTTACGTATCCAGTAAAACCTAAAGCAACCGATACCTGAAAACTCATGGTACGGCTACTGTGGTTATTGGTATTGGTATATATATGGTTTTTGTATAAAAATCGAACCATTTTCAAATAATATACTGTCTTTAGATTATAGTCTGAGATCGGACAAATGTGCGTCATTGCTCGCAATAATATTGAGATGACTCCAAAGTTGATTGAATAATTAATAATTTAATAATTATAAAAAGATACCTATTTGACACCGGTAACTATAAAGAGCTTTTTGAATAGTCACCTTAAAGCTTCGAAATCAAGTTTCAAGAAATTATTCGTTTAAATAATTATTAATTTAATCAACTTTGGAGTCATGTCCATACTATTGCTTGGCTATGACGGAGATTTCCCCAATCTCTGATTATAGTAAATACTGTCAGCCAGTGTTAGTTAATATGCCTGACGAAAACAACGAAAGTTTCATAAATTCTCGAAAGAACATTTAGTTTTTATCCAACATTTTCATCGCTAGTCACGGCGCGCGGTATAATGCATGTTCAGATATTTTTGAGCACCATGGCCTCTCCGATATATCTGATGGCGACTGTACCTACTTTGCTGGTGGTAGGACATCGTGAAGGGTCCGCCCGGATAACTACCACCGTCTTACCCGTTAACCTGCCGCTAAATAGTTAGTACTGTGTTCCGGTTTGGGGGTAACATAGCCGGTGTAATTACTGGCATAGATAGAGGCAATCCATATAATAAGTCCTCAGGGTAGGCAGCGCATAGACGATCTTTTTGGTTGCTATGTCCATGGGCCTCATGTTTTCCATCAGGTGGGCTGAGAGCTCAGTGTGCTTAGACAAGTTGCCAATCGCTAACGCTTAATCGTCAATCGTAAACGAAAGGCAGCTAACTGCCTTTGTCGCACTAATATTAAAGAGTGACAGAGAGGGAAAACTACGATACGCTACTAAGCGTTAGCGATTGGCAACTTGGCTAAGCATCCAGTTGTCTACCTTCGTCACATAAAAAAAAACAGTGAATTAAACGTTACATCAATCTAATGTCTGGCTGCTATGTTTTTACTACACTCCACTAAATACCGGACTCATAACTTACAAGCGTTTACGCTATAAAATACTTTACAGAAAAAAGTTTCCGACGTCCACGTCGCGATTATAATTACAGGGAGAAATTGCCAAGAAAATATTTTCCTGACATTTAGTTATAACATGTTTGTTATGTATACGTTTGATAACGCGTTAGCGGTACGTGTGACGTAATTGAATAGGTTTCAGCTATAAATAATATACTACCTTAGTACCTAACCTACCTACTCTATATTAAATTAAGTAATATATAACATTTCTTAAAGTTCCAGCCAAAAAATTCAGCGGCGCTTATTTTCTTTAGAGGAGTAAGATACTAAGTAGTTACATAGGTAGGTATATACCGAGATAATTTTAATATAGTATGATATGTACCATTAATCGATTTTAAGTTAAATAGGTATATATTGTAGGTAAGTTTGTGCGGCCATACCAATTATTAAATTAAGCAACATTTTTTTTATACAGGGTGAGCCCTTTAAATCGACCAAGAAATTAAAGGTGCATTCAGACCAAACGAGCATTCGCTATTCTATCCCCAACTCTACGAAATCAACGAATCACGTTTTGTGTAACGATCGAATTTCGTAAAGTAGGGGGTTAGAATAGCGAATGCTTGGTCTGAATGCACCATAACCTAACAAAAACAATTGAAATAAAGACAACACTAAAACCAAGGAAACCAACACATATGTATATATAGATCGTATTTTGGCCAAAATAATTGTGCAAAAACGTGTAATTGTATGTCATAGTGTAATACGCGCGGAAATGTTTTTCTGACAGGCGTGTAAAAACTGAGCGCAACAGGCGTTCTTAGTAATGACATTTTAATGGACCAATATTTTATACGAGGCAAGTATAACCGACGTTTTTTCGCTTATTGCGAACGATTTGCACCTTAGAATGACTCTGTTAATGTTATTTTATTTCCTGTTTAGGTATAGTTTTTCTCATATTTACTGCATACTCGCGGGCAGGTCATGCAATCGAGCATGCGATTATGTAAAATCAATATGTACGTATTTTACGTACTACGAATACCGATGTATATTTTACCATAACTCAATACCTAATATACAGCAGCTTTTCTGTATGTATTAACTATGTACTATAATAGTTATTTGTTATACAAGGGTGCAAAGTTGTATTTTACCCGCGAGTATAAAATTGAAACACGAGCAAGCGAAAGGATTCTATAGTTGAACCACGAGCGAAGCGAGTGGTTCTAAAATAGAATCCTTAGCGCAGCGAGTGTTTTAACATACGAGAAGTAAAATACATTTGCACCCGTGTGTAACACAAAACTTTTCCTCTCACTATAGCGAGGAAACTCAAAAAAGGTAATTATTTGTTCACATTACAATCATCATCGGGTTAGTGATAAGTAGGTAATAATTTTCCAAATGCATCATGTATGTAATGCAAGATTTTGTCGCAGTAAACTTAGCACGAAAACTTAAACGCAGCACGATTTTAACACATTCCTGTAGTTGCACACCAACGCCAATGCATTATTAAAACATTCTCATTCATTATTTTTACAAAATTATAACAGAACACTCTGAAAGTTATTTAGTTTACTATTTTTATGCGTGTTCGAGTCGGGAAATAAAGATTATAACCTATAATATTCATTGACAATGTTGACGTTGACATTTTCTGCGTTTTGTGATTGCCGATTGCATCTAGTCATCTTATCATCATTCACTAAAACAATTGTTACTTATGGAATTTTAGGATTTATGTGTTAAAATCATCATATTATATAAAGGTTTGTATTTTACACTAAATTCTCAAACAAGTTATTTAATTATCATTAATATGGAACGATTTCCATGAGCATTTTACATTTTGTTAATGCTACTTCGCGCTACGCTCCAAGGTCATTACTTTGCCACACAAGTGAATAATATGCGTTTTTACACGTTCGTATTAAAGGATAAACGAGCACTTTACGAGCTAGTGAGGGGAAAAAAGCATTTAACAATTTGGTCTTTGTAGCTAGGACGTAGATATTTTACCTATATGTTTCATTAAATCGTCTACTTTTGCAAAAGAGCTAATTATATTACGTAAGGAGTACTTCAGTAATAAAGTACAAGGGGTTAATTACTTAAGTACTTAATAAATTTCACAGGGTTTACCCAATAAAAGTGATATAAGAGAAAATGCATTGAACTAAAACAAACGAAATTACGAATGTTAACCTACTTACATCGTTAGATCAGCTCCTTTTGCATTTATCCCATGAACATAGCTGGTAATGCCCACCTTAGTCGAACACGACTACCGGTATATGCTCGGAATGTACCAATTTGGATCCCATTAAAGTTTCGTCCATTAACAGCTGCAGGCGGAGTGCACGGAAACACTGCAAGTTCGCCGGGTTAACTGATAACAAGGGACAGCTAACGAGCTACAAGTGGTACGCCAGGATCCCCGCTACCACGAAGCGATAGAAACCCATTAGGATTGTAAAGTACCTACTTACCGCAAACAACGCCTATCCCATAATCCCATCTTAACTCTATTTTATAGACGATAAACTTTATCGATGAATCACTCAAAGTCGTACGGAGATGTACGAGTAGATGTCACTGTAAAATTACCGTGATGACTTATATTTATATTACATATTTCTTATACTTATATTTATTTATTTGCATTGTCACAAACATGACCAGATAGTTCACGTTACCTAAACTTGATTTTACTTCTTTTAATATAAGTATCAAAATGTTGAACTCCATGCCATAAACGGTTTCCAAGAACTCCAGTATTTTTGAACATGGCTGTGATTGTGACACACCTCCAAACCATTTAAGAAATATCCTGGTAGGTATATTGTTGAACTTTCTAAGGAGGTGTGTCGGTAACCAGGTATCTGTGAAAGAAGCACACCGACGGACGCGCTACTAAGGAAAATATTTTAAACTTAACATTTTCCGCGCGAGACTTATTAATCTTGATATGTAAAATATTTTATTATTCTTGACGTGCCCAAGAGCGTGCAACATCTGATGTGTCGTACTAGTTGACACGAACATTTCTACAATAAAACCAACTAACCGTCGCTTTGTCCAGCAAAAAAGTTTTCCAAGAATAATCTGCGCCGCACGTACAGAGAAACAGCGTTGCGGTGAGAGATTTCACGGGAGTGCTCTATGCCATGGTAATGACATTTAGAGGCGTGACTGGTCACAGCCGAGTACCGTACTGCGACTGCGGCGGCCACTGGTTGCACGTCGATACGATAAAACTCACAGTTAATTCTAATATCTGATCCCCTTTTTTCTATCGGTAAAAAATCTGTTAGATTCATTTCATGCCAGTACCAAGATAAAATAGAAGCTCGCTCAATTGCGTGTTTTTTTTAATATAATTTATTTACAGTAATGGACAATTAGATTGAATTCGTATTCATTTGTGAATATTTGCACACTAGAGTAAAGCAAAATGTTAGCTAGCGTAGTCGTTAGTTACCATTAGATTAGATTTTTATTATCAATGTTGATAATTATTAGTATTTCATTCAAAATTACTCATCATGTGATAGGACGCATGAAAGCTTAAATTCAAAATGATTTATTCACGACAATCCCATGATTCAATATGCCTATTAACAATCTCTCCGTACATGTACAATGTGCAACGTGAAATAGTTGTACCCAGTGAGAAAAATTATAAAAGTTTTGATAAAATGTAGGAATAGTTTTGTGACAACCTACTTCACAGGCAAACAAAAGCAATGTAAGCATTCCACGTCCACATACACATGTACATTCGCTAGATTAGGAATCAATCTCAGTTGTATTCAAATGCCCCTAATATGGGTTTGCGTTGTCTAGATGTCATCGCCGTGGCAGCAGCTATCAGAGTCACGAGTATTCCGGGCCCGGACTACCGGGTCCGGGGGCGGTCCGGCCGTGGTCGGAGGCCATCCGGACCGTACCGGCGGGCAACGACCGCTCTCGGAATATACAAAGGGAATGTCCGTCTAACATGTTGAGATAGGGTCGCTGGTTGACATAGCTTTCAAGCGTTACGGCAGTGCAAACAAGTGATGGAAAGGATTTCTCGATGCCCATTCATAGAATTTTAGGATATTTAAGTCCTTGTCATGGATCTGTGTGTGTATTCCGTTTATAAAAATGATTAATCGGTGTAATGTTGATTATGACTAAGTAAGGGCACCGTTAATTAATTGTATCAAACAATCACATTGATTCAAATTTTCACGATATATCATATCACTCATATTTCAACGACAAATTGGTGGGAATAATCGCGTAAACTTACTTTTAATACTAATAATTTTAATATTTTTTTAAAAATTTATAATTTACTTTCCTGGCGCCCGAGGTCGTAGGCAGACAGGGGTGTGCCTTATATTAAACGCAAGTTTACGCGAGTAAGACCCGTTTGTCGTTAAAGTATCATACAATTGAGCAATAATTAGCTAACGTCTATAAAATAATAAAAATGGTATTTGAATATGGTTTTTACTAGGTTTAAATATTAACTTTAATTTGTAGGTTGCTGGTTCAACAACCATTTAATGGATATTACCATTTACTCGTACACACGAGTACGTTCCATGGAGGCTTGACATCATAAAACTAACGAGCAATAGCAAACGCAATATTTTTTGTCACAAAAGTAAGGTTTAGTCGTAACGGGTAAAAATATATACATGCTACCAAAAGTATGGAAATAAGTTTATAAAGCAATCTCGTAACTTAGGAAATTTAGGCTTCTGCAGCGGGGAGTCAGGCAAAGAGTGTCATCTCCCCTAAGCTGTTTACCGCTGCACTGAATTAAAGATGTATTTAAGGCTCTGGACTAGAGAAGTAGAAGGCTGGGTATCAACATAAACGGCGAGTATCTCACTTTGACGATATCGAAGTCTTGAGACCTTGGAAGATTTGAGTACGATATATCGCTGATCTCAGTACAGTAGAGCCTCCGAGTGCTGGAGTTGTGGTCTTAGGATGAACGTGGATAAGACGAAAATCATGTCAAATTCCCATGTAGCACCAAGTCTCGTAACGACGGAGACTTTACACTCGTAGTAGTTGTTGTTTTAGAGATAGTTTGCATTCGCGATACTAAAAAAAAAATTTTGCATTGTTTTCCAAAACACATAATATTTCTTGCTTCTTTTAGCCTCAGGAATTTGCTGTAAATTTTTTTCCTCTTGGGCACATTGTATATTGGATTTAATAACTGTGTATTGGATTGGATAGGTTAGTCATACTTACGAAGTGTGTAAAAAAGTATTCGGTTACAGATACGACACTTATTTATTAATAGTTGCTATAAAATAACTTAAGTACGAGTAGATGTAGGTATTACGTAGTTTATATTGTTGGCGTTTTACTGCAATATTTGAAGTATTTTATCATAATATGCCTTACCTTACATTACGCAATTTCATATCATGACATGAGCCATCTTTTCAGTTTGATTCATGGCATCTGATGAGTTGATGACATATAAGATTAACTTGTCAGATTACTTTCACCACCTCACTAAATCAAGTAAGTACTCGGTACAGCATTCATCGGGCGTTGCATCTCACATCATGTATCACTCACATTCACACGGCTACATCATATTAAACATAAGATATTATTCTGATGCTATCTTACATACGAAGGTATTTAGAAAGATAACATCGCCTAGCAACGCCAACAGACCTACAAAATGCTCTCTGGCATTTAAAAATTTCCTACATATTCTATTTAATGCCTTCTGGTTTGAGACTAGCACAGGAATATTGTCATCAAGCAAACCTATGTTTTCGTGAATCTCTCCGCGTAGTCCGCAGCCCGTGTCGCTTCTCTAGTGCGCCGCTGTGTGCCCAAGCCTGTTTGACATATGTCAACTAGTCAACAACGAAAATGTTTATTTACATTTTTTACACATCTAGCTACATTGGACTGTGATTTACTGATATTCAATTATCAAAGTACTACGACGAATGTGCTCACCTATTGTACGTCTTTATATCTAGTACTTTGTTGATATACCCATACGTGCATCTTCGCCCTACGCTTCTACAATTGCAGCAGATATACAGTGCCCACGCGTGTTGACGATTTGTGTATTTTTATGATCTTTATACTGTGTTTAGTTAGTTTAGTTTTAATTGTAGCCTATTTTATGAGTAGCCCTATTCGTGCACCGTGCCCACACTGCACAGGATCAACCAAACAATACATTGTTCCCCGAGGTCTCCAAATACACATCGGCCATGCTCACAAAGATGTTGCCCAGCAAGGCAACCCCACAGGTGCTCCTAATGTCCTACCCATTGCTTCGCAGGCAGCCCCTAACACTGATGCAAGCATCTCTCAACCTCAAAATAATAGCTTAGAAGATCTGCCATTCCTGAAAGCTAATGTACGTGTGCTAAAACACATTCCAAAGGGTGCCAGGCACCTTGCCGCAGGTAAACTTTGCGAAATAATGGAAAATTGCGTACGTAATAACAGTGTTCACGATTGGTTTACCTTATTGTCATTTTCGTACTCTGCCCTGAGAGTACCAGAAAACAAGGTGGACCGATCTTTAACAAGTAAAGTTAAAGAAAATATAGACAATTCAAACTTATATTTTCCTGAAGAAACCGTAAGCCATAAATTAAACCAAAAATATGTAACCATTGAACATAAAGTCCATGACGGTGATTTTAGGGGCGCGGTCCGCCTGCTCCTTTCAGATTCTTCGCTTGCACCTACAAATGCAGACACGTTAGCCTCTTTACACGAAAAACATCCATGCCCGTCAAGACAGCTCGATTTGCCTCCAGAGCCAGACCGTAATAGTGCCTTTTTGTCCGTGACCCCAGTTGAAGTACAACGAGCTATACACTCATTTTACAATGGCTCTGCGGCTGGACTAGACGGTTTACGTCCGCAACACTTAAAAGAACTTACATCCCAATCTGCAGGCAATAATGGCACCCGATTATTAGAGTCCCTCACCCATCTATGCAATTTCTTGTTAAGGGGCATGCTTAACCTACAAGTAAGGCCATACCTATACGGTGCGTCTCTATGTGCTCTTTCGAAAAAGGACGGCGGTATACGGCCAATCGCAGTAGGTAGTGTAATCCGACGTCTCACTGCCAAGCTAGGTTGTTACGCAGTCAGGGATTCAATGTCACAGTACTTACAGCCAAAACAAATAGGCTTCGGAACAACCAAAGGCTGCGAGGCAGCTATTCATGCCACTCGTTCCTTTGTTCTGAATAATATTAACACTGATGGTGCTCTCATCAAGATCGATTTAAAAAATGCTTTTAATTGTGTTGAGAGGGACATAATTTTAAAAGAGGTCCTTGAACTAGCACCGCCTCTCTACCCTTTTTTATACCAATGCTATTCGGACGCTACTAACCTTTACCTTAAAGACAATTTAATACTATCACAAGTCGGAGCCCAACAGGGCGATCCTTTGGGTCCTCTTATTTTCTGTTTAGCTATACATAAGGTCATTACCTCCCTAAATTCTCCGCTTAACGTGTGGTATCTAGATGATGGTACCATCGGTGGAAAGCCCGAAGATATAATTGAGGACTTAAAAAAGCTTATACCCGCGTTAAAAGAGCTCGGCCTCGAGTTAAACACCGCAAAATGTGAGCTCTTTTCCGCCGTACCTATACCAGCTTCATCCCTGTTAGCCCTCGAAAATTTGTTGCCCGGCATTAAAAAACTTGACAGAGCATCCCTTTCTTTATTAGGAGCACCTATCTTCCCTGATGGTGTCAGCGCTGCTCTGCAAGCCAAAAAACATTCCCTCGTTGCAGCTCGAGACCAGCTGTCAAATTTGTCATCACACGTTTCCCTGGCCCTATTGCGTAATTGTTTCGCTACACCTAGAATGACATACTTATTAAGAACTTCTCCGTCATGGCTTTATACAAACGAAGCAAAAGAAATAGACAACGAACTAAAGTCCACCCTAGAATCTCTACTAAACGTCAATCTTACCGAAAAACAGTGGATACAAGCGAGTCTCCCAATACGCTTCGGTGGCTTTGGGATTCGTCGCGTACAGGACGTCGGCCTGATTGCCTTTCTAGCTTCTTCACATGGGACCGTGGAACTTGTCACTCGAATTTTACCTTTCAATGGTGACAATAGCTCCCCGGTTCCATTCGTTTCGGAGGCGCTCGCAAGGTGGTCGGTAGAAGTCCCTGGTGACACACGCCCTGACGACCCCACCATGCAGAGGCAATGGGATGACATTTGGAGCAAAGGAATACACACAAGATTATTGTCTGGTTCCTCGGGAGTAGATTTGGCGCGTCTTAAGGCCGTCTCACAACCAGAGTCAGGAGCCTGGCTACATGCACTGCCCTCGCCCCAGCTAGGTACACTGCTGGACAACGACTCCGTGAGAATAGCAGTGGCCCTCCGATTGGGGGCTAAGGTGTGTGAGGCTCATCGTTGCAAATGCGGGGCGTTGGTAGCAGAAAATGGCCACCACGGTTTGAGCTGCCAGAGGTGCGCTGGTCGGCTTCCGAGGCACCAGACAGTAAACGAAATCGTCCGTCGAGCAATGATATCAGCCGGCGTGCCGTGCGTCTTGGAGCCCCCTGGCTTAAGTCGTACTGATGGGAAACGACCGGATGGGTTAACCCTGATCCCATGGCGGAGAGGACGCTGCCTCTTGTGGGACGCAACTTGTGTTAGCACATTCGCTGCGTCCCACTTGAGGCGGACCATAAGATGTGCGGGTTCGGCGGCTGAAACCGCCGCTAAAGCCAAGCATAATAAGTACTCCGCCCTGGAATCGGGGTATGAGTTTGTGCCGGTGGCTATAGAAACAGCGGGACCTTGGGGCTCAGAGGCTCGCCGCCTATTTAAGGAGCTTGGTCGGCGGCTTCGGGACAGGGGTCACGATCCTCGCTGTGGGTCGTACCTGGTTCAACAGGTTTCCATAGCAGTGCAGCGGGGGAACGCTGCAGGCATTATGGGAACCTTTGGGCCAGGTACGATGCAGTGTGGGTTATTTTAGGTAAGTTTTAGTTTTGTAATTTGTATATTTTAGTTTTATATAATGTTGTATGTTTAATTATGTCTGAATAAAAGTTATATCCATTTAATTAATTATGGATTAATTATATGATTTAGAAAGAAAATGTATTCTCTCTTTAATGATGAAGAGCATGTCCAGCGAAGATGCCATTCTGCAACCGCTTACGATTGTTAAGGAATGTATTCAAATAACAGATTAGAACGAAAAATCACGTGACCATAACGTATGAAAATGGTCACGTGACTTTTTGTTCGAATCTGTCATCCTCATACATTCATTTCTTTTCGCTTAGCGTATGCGATTAAGGCCTGCTGGTTTGTTCACTTGAAAGTGCTGCACTATTTCTGAGCTTACCAACGACCGTGGTTTTATTTATTTTCAGACGTTATTATTTATAGATGCTCGATTGCACTATAATATTTAACCGCAAAAATCTAATATTGTTCCCGAAGCTTCGGTAGCCCTTCAAACGATTCGTAGTTGAGTACTGTGCATTGTATACGGCCGGTAGCGGATATGGCATGTGAAAAAGAACACTACATCCTCATTAGTTCAGATAAAGAAAATCGTGTGATTTAACTAAGAATAACATTGACAATAACAAAAACATGGCCTTAACTAAGGATTTGTACTTAACAAAGAGTGACGGTGCACACGAACGTACTTTAATCATTTAATAACAAATTAGGGATCATTTTGACAATGAAGATTCACTTCTTCCGTATTAATATGACCTTAAGCGGCGTGTAACTTAGCGTTTTTCAAACTCGTGACATCGCGTGATGAAAATTTTAACATTGTTTTTATACATAGTACCAGCCCCTCGACACTTCATACTATGGTAAATTATGAAACCATTTGGTACCAACATTGAGACATAAATATAATCTTATAGAATTAAAATGCCTACTGTTGCATTTTATTAGCACATAATCATACTGGCCTTCAAACTTAGACGTATTATACTTTTATTTACCACCTAAATAAGTAAAACGTCAGTGTCAGAAACGTACCGTCTAATTGTTTATTATGAAAGCCGATCCCGGGTTCATGTTTTATTGTGTTTTATACAAAATATTTAAATGTTTCGTCTAAATGGGGGGCACAACAATAAGGAAATGTGAAGTGTGTTGTGTCCGGCGTGAATTAAAACGAACTTCTGGCGTATTTTTGCCAAGATTTCCTCTTGATCCAGACATGTCAGCAGGGATCGGATACCGGTTCCGAATTCCGTTCTTTTTCGTTCTTCGGTTTATATTTTTTTTTGTTAATGGAGTAATTAAAAAATATGATGTTAATAGTTAATGTTAATGTTGAATACTACATACAGAGTGTAAAACATTTTAAAATATTGAGCTATTTAGAGGTTTTTCTAAAAAACCGGTTCCGATCCCTGCATGTCAGTATCAAATTATTGTATCTTAGTAGCAAATTATTTTTTCATTTCATTATTGAATATATAATTAGTAACTGCAAACGATAACAGTTACTAATTAAATAAGAAATAACTTCAATGGCTAATAAAATCTATCTAAATAAGGCAAGCTAATGCACAAATAGAGTGCAACATAATTTATCGATAATCGCTTTATTTCAGATGGAGATCTTTGGAGAAATTTTATTCGTTCAACGATTCCTTGGCTTTGGACCATGTTTTTGAACTGCTGTATGCCGGAGTTTTAGCTCGGAAACTTAACTCCTCGCCCCTCCATTGTATAATATTTACGATTGGGCCCATACCCTACTAAGAAAATTAAATAAAAATACCTGTGCAATAAAATATATATTTGTGTTATTAGCATTATTTTATTTTACCCTTTCATTATTCTTTTGTAATATAAATTCACTATTACGGTAGGTGCAGAAAAAAATATTGCACTTTTATCGATATCGACAAACAGCAAGTGCAGTGAGTGTCGAGCTCTAGTGTTGCTTTTTTAAGTTGGTAGTATTGACATAATATTTTGTACGTTGGCACAAAGTACCTTCATAACTCGGTTTTGGGCTTGTTCGGGAGTGCCGTCTCTTAAAACGTAGTGATTTTATTCTCTTTGCATAGTACCTCATGCTCTTCTTATAGTACGACATCACGGACGACACGTTAGGATTCTGAAAAATGTATATATGTCATTATGTACATACATAAGTACGTATCTAAAATTCTTAAACAAATAATTTTTGAATTAATTAATTCTACTATTAAATTGTCATTAATCATAAGTCAATACAAAAATATAAAGTCAATATCAAGTACATTAATATTTGGTAGCACATTTTTGACATGATAAGTTCATGTAAAGCCTAACAACTTTCTATATGACCCTGACACAGTGTTGCTACAAACAATTTACCTATGGCAATAATGTGAATACATCATGTATAGTCAGCATTTAGAAGTAAAAAATAAAATAAAAAAAACATATACGTAAAACATACACTCACATTAAGTCAAACCTAAATAAATTATACTATTTAAATCGTCGATCTACATACGACCTTAAATAAGAAAATAAAATCTATTAAGCATAATTATAACAACTAACCAGTTCAATACAAACGCACTATAAAGTGTCAGTACCGGTGATGTCAGTAACCAATTGGAAAACATTTTTCAATGTAATGCTATTCATCAATCCTTCGTCCTTTTTTAGATTAAATATTTAATTGTATTTAAGAGCCTTGCGTCTATTAGTGTCTTTATCGGCATTTTTGTGATAAAATCGTTTAAATCGCGATATAATTTTATTTTTGTCAAAGAGAAGTCATTGATTGCTAATCACTAAAAATCCGCAATATGGCAAAGGTTTAATAGGAAGTTGTCGAATCAGGTTTTAAGCAGCGCTGAATACCCAAAAACTTGCCATGATGCAACGATAAACATGTCGCAGAATACTAGTGAAGACACAAATCATCCTTATTACTAGCGATCGGAACTTTGGGTGCAAAACTTTAACAAAACTTGTCACAGTGAAGATGGAAGAGTGCACATGGAAGACATTACACACCGAAACATTGTAAATTCAGAAATTGTAAAATTTTGAAATTTTGATGTTTTGTTAAAGTTTTTCACCCATAGTTCCGACCACTACTTATTACATGAATAAGCAGTGACCTTAACATCGTGACAACGTTACGTGGATCGTGTACTCGCAGCCCCATAGTGAACTTGACGTATTCTCGAAAGCAATCAGCACAAGCCATACTGTTGTCTAATGTATGGCGGTCCAGTGTAATTTGACCTCACCGTCCCCAAATAAAATATATTTGTCTGATAAATGTTAGCTGTCCTTTATGCCCGGGGAAAAGGATAGTGATAATTTTATGTGATGGATATATTTATCCGGGGATTGAAAAATTGCCGTGTGGTGATGGCAGTAAGAAATGTAAGAATACATTTATCAGCACCCCAACTCTTCCCGTGGGTGTTGTAAGGGATTGGAATGTCACTGACCATTTATTTATTGAAGATTGATGATGGCCACACTACTGCGATCGCCAACCCGCTTGTCCAGCGTGATGATTATGGGCATTTACCTCCTAATGCGTCTATATGCATAGTTAATAGGAGAGGACTACGTCCAGCGATGGATTGAGATATGCTGATGATGTAGGCTTTATTTCTTCTTCTTCGTCGTTCCCTCATGACTGAGGAACGTGACCAACAATTATGTCCTTCCATTTTTCGCGATCAAGGGCTATGTGGGCTGCCTTCTGCATGGAACCACAGGCTTGTCTAACAGGGTCCGACCATCTTGCAGGGGCTCTCCCTCTAGCACGTTTGCCCTCAACTTGACCCAGTATGATGTCACGTTCGAGACTGTGGTGTGGTGATCGCATTATGTGCCCAAAGAATTTGAGAACCCTCTCTTGGCAGATTGTTGAGAGACGTTTAGATATAGCTCTCTCAGAATGGACTCATTATAGTTCTCATAGCGGTCCAAAGGCTAAATAAAGGCTGTTCAAAGTTATTAGATGAACAAAATGAAAAAAAAAAAACGTTGTAAAAATCCCGCTATGGTTTTGTGAAGTCTCACGCTTGGTAAGCGATAGGAATGCTGTAGTGGTTCAATGCCAGTCGCCGCCGCCGCGGGCGCACAGACTGCGCTCTGCACAGATACAATATGACCATTTTCCGGCCCTTTTGTTTGTTTCTCCTTTTGTAATATTCCTTAGAATAATGCGGATACGGGGAAGACATAGTTTATAGCTTATTCGAGCGAGGTCAACGTATTGCATTGTTGCCTTTCGGAGATAGGAATGTACTAGCAGCCTTATTATAAATATTATATTGCCTTTTTAAATATTTTGCAGTAAATGGCAATACTACGTACTACGAACTTTATTAGGGACAACAGAACATAATGGAGTAAGCAGTACAACATATTTATGTATTACATACAGCATCTGTTCAACAGCATTGATGCTTATTGTAAGTACCTACTTATAATATAAAATCATCTAGGAAGCTTGAAGTAGACATGCTACACAAAGTAGGTATTTCAGAAATCAGAAATGTTTTTGCTTAGATACAACGGCCCTACCGTGAAAATCGAAATTCGTAAATTTCGAGTATTTGTCTCTCTCACTCGAATGACGACTTCGATTGAGTAACAGAGAAAAATCCTCAAAATTTTCGATTTTCGCCATTGTAGGCCTGTTATCAAAGATTATCTTGGTGATTGTACATACATTCCTAGAGTAGGAGTTACATTGTGTCAAGCCTGCATGCAAGCGCGCAAATCGTGTCTCCGAAGTAAGCATTCAAAATATTTTGATTAGACGCATGTTTACTTGAGATTATTCAAGCCTCGGCTGGACACTGGACAATGTGGTCCGCTCCATAATGCACCGGCACAATAAATCCTAATCTCACGCGCATGTCCGCGACGTAACGGGAACGGGACAGCGCGGGCACGCTCCCTTTAACACTACAACTTGACTCGCATTTCCGCTTTAATGTTGAATAAACTTACTTTGTAGGTACGTATATTAGGCACTAATACAAGTGACTAAACTGCTCAAGTTGGAGCATATTTTAAATTTCAAGCCCGATTACACAGACTTTTATAAATTTCACTTCTATTGCGCCAATTCAACGATTAGGCTACTAAGCACTCTAATGCCCTGGCCACGACATTGGTCTAAGGCGACCAGCGGCGAGTGAATCCATGAGTTGAAGCGGGATGCCGATATGGGTACTCCCTCTCGCACGTATGGTTTTCCGCTAAGCCGGTCGCCTTAGACTAATGTCTTGGCCGCGGCATAAGCAGAGCCCTGTCTATTATAGCGAATCGAGACAAAGAAGACTAAGCTAGAATAGTCCAAAATGTAACCAAAATTGTTCAACTTTAGATATCTATTATAGTTACTTTTTTATCACTAGTAGTTATAATACCTAAAATTCGATTTAAAATACTTGTTGAGTTTTAATTAGTTTTGCGCATTTTAGTACACAGCAGTACCCAATTACTCCACAAATCATAGTAGTGTTTTTCTTTAATTAAGCTCGTATAATGGCCGAGTTATTTTACGACAGCGGTGATTACAGGTAAGCGTTCTAAAAATAAATTAAATGTTAACACGAAAGCAGCATGTAAATAGTGTGCAAAAGTTTTTCAAATAAATTTTCTGGTCTTTTTAATGATTTAGGTCGTTTATGAAAACAATTTCACGTGCACATAGTTGGGGGCTATTGAAAATAAAACTTAACGTCACATTACTGTGTTACGATTTTACGAAGTTACTCATATAGATTGTTTAGCTTACTTTCGTAATCAATGGAAGCAATTGTGATTTTAGTTTTCATTAAGCCCTACATACCTATTTACGTACAAAGTTTTAATAATGATTTTAAAAATAACTAAACCTCATCAAACTCGAAGGTCACTTTCTTTCAACAGTACCACTATAGAATTCCGATTCTAACCCCCTACTCTACGAAATTCGATCGTTACACAAAACGTAATTCGTTGATTTCGTTTGGTCTGAACTCTGAATGCACCTTAATAATAATCATAGAATTTAATTGAGACAGAAGAACAACCATTTAGACAGAAAATTTAAAAACAATACCTATACATACATATTGCAATGGAGTCCTTGCCTTCATTTCAGTCAATAAAGAAAGACGATTCATAACATAATCTAGATCCAAGGGGAACTTTGCGGCTTCAATGTCAAGATCTATCCGCCTGCGCATTTGTTACACGTTTGCCCATAAATATATTTCCCGCAAGGATCGTTTTTGAGGGCTGACATGACTTTCTGAGTCTTGTATTATTTATGTTTGAAACATGTAGTGGTTTTCCGTGTGCACGTATAAGGGAAGGAATTTCACATTGTTTGTTGACAGATCTTTAGACGAATCGCAATTTTGTGATATGGCCGCCATATATTTTAGCCCCTACATTTCTCATCAGTTTCTAGAAAACTTATTGACCAAATTGTTCTTGTGGCTATTTTACATAAAAAACGTAATCGACCCACATAAAGTAAATAAATAAATAAATTTCAGATTAATATTTTGCTAATACAATAGCACGACCTAATGACTACCTACACAAAAAAGTAAGTAAGAAATGTAGTACCCGCTTAAAATATAAGATAAGCGTGTATTGTTTTAGCAAAGCAGTTCAGGTTCAGATCCAAAAGGCACTAAGATAAGAAAAGTAGTTGACAGATGTGTGCGTGACTAATATTGGTGCGCTTATGATTTAATGACATCATTCAGTAGTCGTTTGTACCTATCGGTCGCCGGCTTTCAAATACGCATAACATAGTGCAATACTTTCCGATCATTTCACGGCGCTACAGTCACGTGTAGGTATTCCAAATGACCCGCGTTATGCAATCGAATGATAGATAATCATCACAAAAAGGGGTAATTTGCCGGACTATATTGCACTTATCTCTACAAACCCACAATCAGACTAATAATTGCTGCGATAAGCCGCAGCTATAAAATAATTTTACTATCTTACTATACTTATAATAACTAATATTTGTAACAACACACGTATCATAATTTTGTTCAAATCAAAGCTCAATTTGTAACTGTATCGACGATTGCCGACACCGCAATGCATAGATCTGTTTCCTTATGTTGCGTTTTATTTGCGCGCTTGCGGCAGAAATGGAGCATTTTCCAATCAATGGCAATCGAGATCGCTCAATAAGGAAGTGGGAGAGGAACGCGGCGAGCCGTCAGCTGCGGTCGCCATTCGGGACCTCAGCCTATTAGTGCACCCGTATTCGTGCAGACTAGCTGTACACGGCGATAATTAAACAGGCACAAACAATAATAACATACAAGCGTTTTGCGGAGTTCATTATTGGCATTATTATTTTATTTTATACGTGACAACGTCTACGGAAAGAACTTCTTTATTTTCCTACCTGGGATATAGGACAAATGACATTATTTGAAGTGACGCAAACTCCTAAAAATAATGTATTTTTAAACATAGGTAGGTACCTATTAGAAAGCGTTCAACTTTTCTCATGCTAAGGTCACAAAAATATTATTCTAATTGCTGCTTAACATAGAACTCTATGTTAAGCAGCAATTTCGGTCACTTATTATGAGTATTGAGGAAAATACTTCGATTTGGAGGGACGGGTAGGTACTAAACGTATTCCTACTTGCAACGGTTGTACGTTGTTTCATAGACAACATTTTCGCAGAATATTGGTTCATAGAAAATGTTTCTCGTATTTTCATTTCATAGAATGATCATTTTTCAGAGCTCTTACATTGTATAATCTGGTTTTGTATATTTTTTATTGTTCAGATATGTAGTTCTTAGAATTTCATTTCATAGCGTATTCAATCAAATATTATTAATTCGTATAGTATTTTGTCTAGAACAGTTGTTTCAAAAACTGAATATTCATAGATTGTTGTTTGTCATTGTATCAAACTTAATATTTTTTAGTCAGTCATAATTAAACTATAGAATTATCATTACATAAATACAAAAGAAATACTTTCGTCCCAAGAATTTTAGTAAGCGATTTAGACCTGGGAACCGGTCGACGAAGCCCCGCTTCGCGGGGCTTCTATTTCTGCTCTAAGGGATAAAAGGTACCTAACGAACCTATCCAGGTTAGTGCAGGGGAGGTACAATTTTTTTTATTTTTTAATGCGGGGGGCTCCACCCCCCGAGCCCCCCTTGAGGGGGGCTTCGCCCCCCCGTCCCCCCTTTTATGGTTTCGCAAGGATGATGATACGTAAACAATTAATTAAAAGTAAGTAGGTATTTTATTTATCCGGGAAACTACGCTCGAAACCTAACCAATCCAAGTCGGTTTTACCCTGATTTGTTACTTGGATTGGTTAGGTTTCGAGGCTAGAACAGATTGAAAAGCTAACTAATCTAACCTAACCTACCCTACCTAACCTACTTTGCCTACAATCTACCTACTTTTTCTGGTAGCAGTTTGGTTTTTTTAAAGGGAGGGCGAATCAGTGTATAAGAAACAAAATACTTGCATGAAATATGACTCATTTGGTAAGAATATCACTATGCAATAAAGTAAATAGTGGAACTAAATATTATATAAACTAGTAACTAAAACAACATTCTATGAAATAAGTGCCTACAAAACAAAAATACATGAAATGTAATTCTAGTGTTTGGTTACTTTGTAAAGTAAAAAAGTTAGATAGCAATATACATGGAACTGAATGTCTGTGAAATATGTTTTAAGCAATTGAATAGTCTATGAAACAATAATATTGGAACAGAAAGTATATGATCCAAATAATATATGAACAAATTTCTGTGAAACGAAATTCTATGAAACTTCTGTCTATGAAACAGTGTGCCACCACTTGCAACATGTAGGTAATATACAAGTTATCATTTATTAAAGATGATTATTGAAATTGACAGTATTTTATTCTAATCACAAAATAAGTGATGTGATAAATGTGATGTTAGTTTTCGTCTCTCTTTGCTCTCGAATTAATGTCAAATAACGACAGCACTTAGTTTACCTACAGCATGCTATTAATAGCACATAAGGCAATACCAGTATTCGACGAGAACCTAACACTCTCCATAGTTTTATGGGTTCACTACATTCATTAGCTTACATTAAATGCGGTGAGTATTCGTGTCAGATCAAACATTCCAACACGTTACAACACCCGCGTGTGGCTTAGTAAAACCTCAAAATTACACGTGTCAATAGTATTATCGAACCGTTTAGCAGATCAATTGTTTTCTTATAAAAAAACTGTCTGGCGGTGTAACCACAGTTCCCAGGGCTGGCAGCAAAAAATGAACAACAATAACAGTCAGTGAACGGTATCCGAGTGATTCAGTGAACTCTTGGATAATCCAGTGAAAGTTTGGATAGGCTCCAGAGGATGTGGCGCGTTTCATGGCGGGAATGCTTTATCAGCGCTAATGTGACAATATTGGATGTAACTAGAACAACTTTCGATGGAGAACAACGCATTAACCTACTCAGTGACACACACACTTTACAAGAATATGACTTAGTACATATAGCGTCACCACTTACCCCCTTATTCATAAACGTTTGTTAACTTAACAAGCTGCTAATAATTGTTTGTCCCTTTTGCTCTTATGGACACATCGTTAAGACCGAAAGGGACAAACAATTATTAGCGGCTTGTTAAGTTAACAAACGTTTATGAAAAGGGGGATAGTTAATCAAATCATCTTAAATCAATCAATTCCTATTAAGCTTTTCAGGGGTTATCTTAAAGTAGCCACACCGTTTGCTGATCACGCGTACGTGTACACCACGCAAGCAGTATGCCATCGAATATGAAATTTGCATACGCAACAACGCGCACGCCACGCACACGCGCACTGCATACGCATCCGGTTTGGCTTGGCCTTAAATATATGTGACTTTAACCATTTAATTATATTTTAGTGTTAACTTGTCTCACAACAGTTTAAATTAAATTATCTTACCACTCTTAATGTCTATTCGTTTGGTGGACCGTATTTGTTTTTCACTATAGAGTAAGTGGGTATGTCTCATATTTGATTGAGATTTGTCAGTTATCATTATCACAGCCATAGACAGAAAGTTAACATTACCTAAATAAACTTAATTTTCTTTTATATATGAACAGAAAGCTCGACACCGGGGTACTTCACAAATAAATATCAAAATGTTGGACTTCCTGGAAACCTTTAACTTTCGAATATGGTCGTGCGTGACACACCTGTCAAACTGAATAAGAAATACCCAGGTCCCAGGTACAAGCCGAGATCGACTACCGAAGCATGGATACGTCACGGTCAGTTTATAATCACTCAAAACGGTTACCCATACGGTGAGTAACCGTTGCCGTCATTGCTTATTAAGTTCTACAGCTTACCATGAGCTGCCGCTGCGTTTTAAACACAGACTTACTTTCCATCCATCTCGCTCGCACTCTCATATTGGTGCGAGAGATCCGGATAGAACTAGACTTAGTCCGCGGCGGCAGCTCATGGTACGGCTGCGACCATATAGGTATAACATGGACGTCTAACGCCAGCTCAAAAATGCCCCCAAACACAATTGTTCAATTGTGCCAAGATGGGCACAATTGAACAATCGATCTTTGACAAATGTTTGTAGAATATAGCCAATCAAAATTTTGATGGACCAATCACAAGTTGTGATTGGCATCACAACTATTTTTAAATGGCGGTTTAAGTTTTTATACGTTGATATTGAAATTCATTACCGTGATGCATTGAAAAGGGGTTGACATTTGTCAACAAAAATTCAGGACCCTTTTTGAAAGGCAATTTAGTATGGCGTGCGGCTTCCATGTTTTATTTGTTCGTAGTGGGTACGGTTACAGTAATAAGCGACCGAGCTTCTCTTTAAATCTCGATGTTTTCCTACATTTATTAAGTTCTCAAACCAAAACACGCTTCATAGCATCGGAATCCTCGAAATATAATTACATATGTACAAAATGTAGAGTGGTAAGGTGGTTGCACCAAACCATCTGTTATTATCAGCGTTTTACCTACCAATAAAATGCTTATTAAGCGATAACCTTATTTGAAGCCTAACATAAATAAACAATTTTAGAGAGTAGCGAACTTGATTTCCTGTAACAGATCGGTCAGACCACGAATACTCCCCACTTTGTCCCTACCCTGTGACGTCAGATCCTGTGCACCAGGTAGGCTACGAGGTAGGTTACGCTCGAGGCCTTCTCCATTGGTTCTCAAATATTTTGTACCAGGCAGAATTTAAATGTTAGGCTTCAAATAAGGTTATCGCTTAATAAGCGTTTTATTGGTAGGTAAAACGCTGATATTAAGCTTTGAACCGTTATTTGAAGCCTAACATAAATAAACAATTTGAGACTTGTTTGATATCGCCTGGTGCACAGAATGATGCCAATGTGAATAGGGGGATAATAAAAAATAAAAAATGTAATCTTAAATTGCAATAATTTATTTACATCATTATTACACATTTACATACGCGAAATTAATTTTACGTATTACAATAATACATTTATTTGAATTTAATTGTTCACCATAACTCTAAAGTAATTTATCACTTCACTTCTTAGACTAGCTTATTAATATAGTAACAAGATACAATAATATTGTATATTATAAAAGATCACACTTTTCTTATTCAGATAAGAAAATCACATCAAATTATGTAATGAGGATACAACAATTATTGATTTTCAAAGAATCACACAATTTACTTATAGAATAAACCAGGGATCGGAACCGGTTTTTTAGAAAAACCTCCAAATAGCTCAATATTTTAAAATGTTTTACGCTCTTTATGTAGTATTCAACATTTTATGTAATTATTATGATCATATTTTTCAATTACTCCATTAACAAAAAAAATATAAACCAAAGAACGAAAAAGAACGGAATTCGAACCGTTCTTTTGTATGGAGCAAAAACCGTTATCCGATCCCTGGAATAAACTAATCAATTTAAGTAGGTAATGCCAAGATACCCTTACATAAGTATTTCTATAAGATTTGTTTTTCACTCACCTACTGGTGTAAATGAATCAATACATGACAGTGACGGTAAGTTAGAGGATTGAACTGGGCGACAATAATATTTAAGAAATGTATTTTGTGACCGCCAATTTCCTCTGGCCAGAATTTCATCTAATGGGATATTTTCTATCCAACTCTTAGATGCTACTGCAGGTCGTATGCTGCCAGCACTGGCTTTAATGCCGGCTTGCAGTAGAATCTTTTTTATCCATCCAGATATCTTTGTACGTGAAGCAGCCTTTGGCTTGCCACATGTTGTCAAAAATAGGTTGTCAATCCCGCAAGATTTACGCCTAGATTCTGATAACAATAAGACTCTTTTCACCCAAAATAATGGATCTAAGGCCTGACAATCTTTGTTTTGAAAAATTTGCCACCCAGATTGGCGTTTTAATACTGTGTCAGTCTTAGATCCATATTTTGGCCAGAAAATTATAGAATCCGTAGTGTCGATGCAACTGTCTTCACCCACAGCCAGCAACGTTAAATCATGCACCCGGCGACCAGAACATAATAATAACAAAATTGCAGCACGAGCAGAGCATTCGTATAAACTGTCGATGCTACTATGATTTTGCCTCAGCCAAAGCAAAAGTGTGTCAGTATCCCAAATTGGGGCCTTTTTATGCTGCATACTCGATATACTTATTGATTTTAATACATGACGCACTAGTACATGGGAGCTGAGAGGGATGTTTACGCTCGGGTCACTTAGAGTAGAAACTGCGGACTTGTATACAAGAATAGTATTATAAGCTAAGCCCTGCTTAAGGTGAAGATCAATTAGGAACTTTGCCAAATCAGCACCCTGGGGTTTTGACACATTTACAGAATTTTGATTAGCCCAAATGCACCATTTTTGCCAAGCATTTCTATAAGTTTTAATAGACGAATCCCGCCAACTTTTTTGTAGAACGCTTATATGATCCTGTGACCATCCTTTTATGCTATCTGACCACTCCCACATTTCCAGACCTCTAGAGTCATGTCCCGTAACATGGGCGGGGGGAGGTTGGTCGCCGCGTCCACAAGAACTTTGTGTAGATTGTAAATTGTGAACGGGGGACCCAGGGCCCGGTTCTTTAGGTCTGGCCTCCAGAACACCTTTAACCAACGTGGGGCTACAATCAGGTAAGTCCCCCTGGCGTTGTTGAGGTGTTGTAGCACACGGGGTATCAAAAAGGGAGGTGGGAATACCCACGCCAGGGGATAGTCCCAAGTTTGGCTGAAAGCATCGTAAAGGCTGGCTTGATTGTCCGTCAAGTCCAGCGTGCCGTATACTGGAAGGTCATGGGCTAGTGACGATGCAAATAGGTCTATTACCGGACGGCCGAATTTGGAGAAAATTTGTTCCATTATAATTGGGCGCAGGTGCCACTCGGGGGGGCCTGTAAGTCGAGACAAATGATCGGCTTCGCCGTTGTAACGGCCTGGTAAGTAATGTATTTCTATATGTATCTTGAACAGGTCCAATATTTCGAATATTTGATACACTATCTCCATCAGTCGGGTAGACTTTGTTCCCCCTTCGTTTCTTAAATAGGCAACTACTGTCCTGTTGTCCGATTGAATTAGTACAGTGGTACAGGCTAGGCATCGACCTTGATCTCTTAGGACATAGTAAACCGCCAACATCTCGCGCTGATTGGAGTGAAGTTTCGCTTCCTCTGGAGACCAGAGGCCACACAGCTTGAGATTGTTTAATTGGGCTCCCCATGCTTGCCCCGACGCATCCGTTACTAGATAGTTGGTTGCTTGCGGGTAATGAATTGGGGAACTTTTCGAGAGGTTTGTGCACCACCAATTCAATTCTTTTAAAACTGGTGTCGGTACTGGATAGCAGTAACGCGGGTTGGTTACTAACAGATTTTGGCAATGATTCAATAGGGCTCTGTGATTTAGGCGACCCCTGGGAACCATAAAGCTGGCAAAATTTACCATTCCTACTAGGCTCTGAACTTCTGTAACGTTGCCAGATCTCTGAATTAACAGGCTCTGTGCTTTGGTTCGAATACGCTGCACTTTTTGGAGCGGCAGAGACTTCCAGTTTCTGTGTGGATCCCAAATTACCCCTAAGTACTCGAGACTCTTTTGAGTCTCGAGTACTTAGTATTCTAATAGCCTGGTTGCTTCTAAAGCTTGGTTGGTTAGGGTTTGACGATTTTGGTTGGCCATTAAGAAATCGTCCAAATAAACGACAATCCGGTAACCCTTTTCTCTGAGTAGTTGAGCCACCCAATTTGTTAGGGATGCAAACACCCTTGGGGCACAGGCTATTCCAAACGGTAAACAGGTCATTTGCATTAATTGATCGTCGTAAATTAACCTTAGGAAGCATCGGTGTGCTTCGGAAACTGGTAGATGGAAATATGCATTTGATAAATCGATCTTTACAAGCCAGGTCGTTTGGTTGCAAAAATGTGGGTATCTTGTGCATGCTTATCAAGCGAAAAGGTTTTACTAAAACGTACTCGTTTAGATTTCTCAAATTGAAAATCGGACGAGCCGAACCATCGGTTTTCGGTATGATGAACATTGGGGATACAAAGCTGGGGCTGGGATTTACAGGCTCCAATACTTTCATTTGTAAGAGTTGGTTTATAATGCAATCCATTTCGCGACTTTTGGGAGTCGACAACGAGTGGTTGGCGATATTTGGCAGAAATAAAGGGGGTTTGGCTATAAACGGGATTCGGAAATTTTGAATAATTTGTATTAATGCGGTTGGAGCCTGTAGTTCCTTCCAACGTTCCGCAAAATTTATCAAACGGCCAGCTCGAAAATTTATCGAGTCACAACTTTCGTCTCGCTTGCCCTCGTGATGTGGAGGGGCCTGAAAACCTGCCGCCACGGTAGCTATTCGCAAAGGCGTCGTGGCTTTGAAAACCTTTATTAGCCCGCTGGCGCGGATGCTTTGCCTGCTGATTACTATATTTTGGATTACTGCGAGGGTAGTCACGTGCTTGTGGTGGGTAATTCATGAATGGGTTGGGCAAAGGCATGCGATTCGTATACTCGTAATTAGTACCAAACAAAGGAGGTGCTTTGTTCGGGAACGTATTGGCATAACTAGGCATGGCCTGAGCTTGCTGTTGTGGCTGAGCTTGCGCAGCAGCTTTATGACTAGGCACCGACCGCGGCGGCCA
>JALPQI010012344.1:0-28580 GCA_025490895.1 Thaumatotibia leucotreta
GTAAAAACAAAGTTAATATTAAGGAGACCAAATTAAGTGCATGCTTAGTGTAGGGTTCCGTAGTTATTCAAAAATGGCTGGGCCAATTATCAACTATTATATAAAGCTTGATCTGCAGTGCACTTTAACGGTGTAGGGATGTGATGTCGAGAAGATTCGAAAAACCACCAAACGGCCAATGGTCAAAGAAAATATTCACAAAGCACGTAAAAGTTCACTCTAATTTGCAAATGACACGCGTTTACGGGCCTAAAGGACCGACGCGCATCGTTTGACTTCAATCGTGCCTTTAGTTCCATTATATGAAATTTACGGTGCACGCACGCCAATATAGCAGGACCTTTTATATTTCCACTAGCGCGGTGTACTTTCCATAAACATCAATATTCAAATACGTGGGCTCTGAAAACTCATACGGACCAGGTTTTTATGACGGGGATATTTTTCATCGCCTGAATATTAAAGTTGAAATCCCGTGCGGATCGCAGCGCCAATTGAGCCATATTTTCACATGCCAACCTTTGAATATTCTATGGAGGTTGAAAGGTTTCTGACCGGACTTGGTTGAGTAATGACTGACTTACAGGGACTAACGCATGGACACTGCAGACACAAATTAATTTTTACATTCAAGAGAAATAAGAGAATTTCCTACAATTTTTTCATCAACCTAAAATAAAAACTGTATGCACATTAACGTCTATATATAATTAATTGGGATTCCGCACCAATTGCCAGCATTCGGCACGCTTCTTTGAAATGCATTAAATGTGATTCGTCAATTTTACAGCTCGATTGTTCCAAGCCAATTGTGGTAGGTACTATTCAAGGTATAATGTAGATTACTCAAGCCGTGTGATGACGGCAGTAAGAATATATTTGCCACCACCCCAACTCTTCCCGTAAGTGTCGTAGGAGTCAGGATTTAGTGCCACTGACCATTTATTTAATGAGGATTGATGATGGGCAGCAGCATGATCATAGTGGAGTCGATGAACACACTACTACGGTGGCCAAGCCGCTTGCCCAGCGTGCCGATTATGAGCATTTACCTCCTAATGTGTCCGTACGGTTAGGTAATAAGAGAGCCTTTGTCCAGCAGTGGGCTGATTACAGGCTGATGAATTGAGGATGTGTGACGTGAACGTGTAGATTATTCAACAACGACGAATGTCATAATATATCCGTTCTTCATTTTTTTGTCATACGTTTTTCAAGGGACATAAAATTTCACAAATGTCACATTTTTCAATTAAAAAAAATGTCTGGCTATGTTCAGTGTAGGATTCCGATTATTCGAAAACGTCTGGGCCAATTATGTTTGAAAGTTTTGTACAAGCCTATAGTATTCATGATTTTTTCATATTTTTCGGACCGTCGGATCAAAAGTTAGAGAGGCTTTAACATTTAACCAGTAAGTCCGAAAAATATTAACAACCATTTTTTTAATTATGGAGTGGTTATCTTCGATGGAAAAAATGTACTTCAAATCTATATATATCTCTTATAAATTAGGGTTTATAAAAGGCTTACGCATGTACTAATGAATCTGATGTTTGTAATTTAAAGAAGTTTTTTTAAATAAAATACGAAATATGTTTATCAAAGGATAATTAACTATCTTAACGGGCCCTTCTCAGCCAGAACATTTGATAGCGCTAGGTAATTTATTTCAATTAATTTGGCGACGCGAAGCCTTGACAGATTCACTGAATCATTTTTCTCCCGGGCAATGCGAAGACGTTGACAAATGAGCAAATTATTCGGTCACTTCACCATATGTTACCTATAGCACAAAAAATGGAACACGAGTACAATGAGAAAAGCTGACGATATTTTACCTCCGCCTGTTTCATTTTTTGCTTTTTGAGAAAATATTGAGTTTATTAACAAGCTTTATCTCGTCGCCGCTGTGCCTGTTCCCAGAGATATGGCAACTGAAACCGCTAATATTTCACACTGAAAAATCACTGTCGATTTATTCAAGCATAACGCTGTAGATAAAAATTGACCGTTCACGATGGATCCGCATTTGCAATTTTTCACAGAACCGCACTGTTGGTGCTGATATTATTTTGATTATTTGTGGGTATTTCATAAATATTATTATATCCTCACTTTCGTATTTTGCATTCCAAATACAGGGTGACTTCAAATTGGTGATACAAAATAATGAAACATGAATCTATTAATGGTTCTGAACAACTTTTATTATTGGACCAAATATGAAAACTCAAGAAAAAATTCGACGCTTCCATACATTTTGGGGAAGTTATCGTAGCACATTTCTATGGAAGTGTCGGATTTTTTCTTGAGTTTTCATATTTGGTCCAATAATAAAAGTTGTTCAGAACCATTAATAGATTCAAGTTTTATTATTTTGTATCGCCAATTTGAAGTCACCCTGTATATGTATTGGATTCAGCTGATTTTATTAAAATAAAATACATTTTACAACATTTTATACAAAACATTTTTATTTTATAAATATAATAGCAAACTGATAAATAATAAAGTAGGAAAGAAAAATATATTTATATTTTCACATAAAAATCAAATGCTTGGGAACCATGAAAATTATAGTTAACAAGAAATTAAAACGAAGCCACAAAATTACAAGACATAATTCCATCTATAATCGTAAGTTCAAGTCGACGAACAAAGGCCTTCTATCGCTTCGTAATTTAATATTACAAATAGCTTTAGTCTTCACTTATTTTCGCTATTTTACTTTCATCGAAAGGATGCCGCGCATTCAATAAAATCTTTTTTATTTTTCGATAAGTAAGGTACCATTCATCCAAGCTTATTTTTTAAAAGTATACCTCGGCACCTTTGCACCGGAAGCGCTAAGGAGCGGATATTGACAGGTTTTTTGCCATGATATTTTTATGTACCTACATAATTTAGTTTTTTTTTTTAAGTTAAGTTTACTTTTAAGATCTAGGTTTTTACTTCAATATTGTAAGTTAATTTATAATGTAATTTTAATGTTTTACTTAAGTTATTATTTTTTTTAGTATTGATAATACGTTCAAGAAACAATCGTTAGTAACTGTTCCACGCAAAATATATCTGACATAGCTGTTTGATCACCTCCACGAAATAGTTATTTATCGATTGCTAATCGTCAATTTTGGGACTACAAGACGGCAATAAACCTAGCGAAGTACCATTATCCGAACATTTGAACGGCTGTAAAAACTGACAAAATGCCTTTTGATGTCGTCATTAAACATGTTTATGGTAGATCATTGTATTAACCTCCACAGCAAAATACATCTATCGAATAGAAAATCGAATACAAAATTCGAGTTCTGCTTTCTTTTACCTTGATTATATTATCTACGAAGTCGATATTTCGAAGGTACGTATGCTTTTTATTGGTAATTTCTTTTCAATATTACTAATATATTTGATAACGATATTTGAACTTGAATAACTATATCAAGATAAATTGGTACTTCTTCAAACTTTATCAACAACAAAAACCTTGTATTAGAATCACGAACCTGTTATGCATACCTAGTGTTCTGTTAAATATGAATTTCTATAACTAGTAAGGTAAGAAACACTTGTGTTTTGCTCTGCTTGTTATCAAATAATCAAATATCGTATTTTTCAAATGTAGATTGAATCCTACAGAATATATCTAAGACCTTGATTGGTTCGTCGGTATTTACAATGAAATGTTGTTACTGTTACAACATAGTTACGTACGTAACAAAACAACGTAAAAAAACGAGTTACAGTCTGTATGTTGTATGTAAGAATTCACCTCCATTAAAGAGCAAAATTGTAATGTTTGTCAGTTTATATCATTCATATTCAGCGAGTAAGTAAATTTAAATAGTAGGTACTAATACAACTCTAACAGAAAGAAGTTTTTTTTTTATTTAAGGTTGATTTTGTATTATAAAATCACATATTATAAAATTTTGCATTATAAAATAAAACATACGAGTGTGTACTAATCTAGTTACTTAAAATGTTAAAATCGATCAAAAATATAAATCCGTTTGAGGTCTATTCGGAATGGATCTCAGTTGATTTTCTTACCATTGCCACCTGACCATCTGTACTGTGGCGAATTTCTTGGTTTCAAATTTACATTTTCAATTATTTATCTTATCACGTAAGTATCATGAATTTTCTTTGTTTTATTCGAAATGACGCAAACTTATACGAATAGTTTTCATAAAGTTTGTACATTATTAAGACGGATCGTTGAATGGCTGTTTAATTTTTATATTTTATTATTTTTCTTCGATTATTAATACATAAATGTAAACAAACTTATAAACCGTTGCTAACAAAGTAACTAATGATTATTTACAAGCTTTTTGAGAAATTCTCGTAAAATAAACCATTCAACGACGGTCAATTCTAAATTGTACAATGGTAACGACGTACTACTAGTATCAGTAGTACCAATACTATTAGTATAGTATACCGAGGGTTACTTACAGGTTCGGAATTGACTAACCGCTTGAAAGAAAACGTCACTTACCCGATCACTTAACCTCGCTCGACTACCTCGCTTTTTATTACGCGCTCCGGTATTAAGTCTTACAGTAGCCCTACTATGAGCTGCCGCTATTATTAACAAGACAGTAAGTCCTTACTTTATATGCATCCCGCTCGTACTCGCATATTGGTGCGAACGAGCCGGATAGAAAGTAAGTCCGCTTTAACCCTTAATTCACCAGGTGAAATGTACTAACATAAAAACTTTCTATGATTCCCTGGGACTCACATATTTTTCCATGTGTGGTTTTCTGAAATAATACAATTGTTCATTTTATATTTGTTTTATTCTTATTAAGCACTTATTAAAGCGCTAGAAAAAAGGAACAAAACTTGATAAACCAATAACATAAGATTAAATATACAAAAATGTATACTTCTATACAAGAAAAAAAACGTGCAATGGGGTTTTCCAATGCTTATAGGCAACATCGGTATAACTCCTTTGAGCAACTCAAACATGTTGACTTCAGACGTTTGGTTTTGGTTCTTTTTTTTTGTAAAAGCATTAAAAAACAATATTTTTTGCGACCTATACAGCTTATTTTCGGTTTCTTGTTTCGCATATTCAGGAATCTCTTTCTTCCAAGGTAGACAAGATAGAGCTGCGAATTTGGCGTGGCAAACGTGTACTATGCGATCGTGTCATGAGATTTATGTTGTTTTTACGAACCTACAATAATTGACTACTATTTGTACCAAGATTTTTAAAAAATATATAAAAAAATACATAACGTAATACACTACTATGAGTCCATGGGACTTACTTGACGTAATAACTCACCAAATCTGCAGCGCAGGCGCACGTCGTCTCGTCGCCACGGTGGTCTCGTCACTACAGGAAGGTACTGGGACCGGGGGGAATCTAGTCACTCAAACGTCATAATTAAGGAGGTTTGAAATTTTGATGTGAGTCCAGTTGACTCTGGTAGCGAATTAAGGGTTAATAACGTAACGTAGCGGCAGCTCATGGTACGGCTACAGTCTTCCACGCCCCCCGATGGGCGGCACGCTTTGGGCTTCTGACGTCCTGACTTCGATTAACCTTTATAAGAATAATTGATGATAATTTTAATATAATATTCTTTTACGTTAAAAGCTGAGATTGATGACCGCGTCAGGCTTTACCAGCTGGTGCTGTTTTTGTGATTATATTGTAATGATCTTGACTTACTTACATAAAAATATTGTATACGAATTAATAAAACTAAATCGTATTTAAGTTGTTTTCATAAATATTTATCTTCCGTAACTAAGGGCTTACTGAAAACAAAATCACGATCGTTTCCTTGTGTTATGAAAATTAGTCATAATTATAAACTATATAGGTAGCTTCCTGCCACAAAATATTTAATGACGTTAAGTTTTCTTTTATAATCGATGCATTTATTTATATACCTGTTCATTTGACGTCTAAACAGCGCAAATTTTGAACACCTTAGCTAAATTCACCATCATCATCATCAGCCTATGATAGTCCACTGCTGGACGTAGGCCTCTCCTATTAACTACGCGTATAGACGCATTAGGAGGTAAATGCCCATAATCGCCACGCTGGGCAAGCGGATTGGCGATCGCAGTAATGTGTCCACTGTGATGACGCTGCTGCCCATCATCAATCTTTGATCAAATAATGGTCAGTGACACTTCAATGCCTTAGTCGACTCTTACGACACCCGCAGGAGGAGTTGGGGTGGTGACAAATTGTATTCTTATTGCCGTCACCACACGGCTTAATCACGGCGTCTTAGCTAAATTATGCCAGCCGAATAAACTTTTTTGTAGTTTAACAGTTTAACATTGTCAATGATAAATATAGCTGACATAGCAGTATAATAGTACTTACAATTTATATGATATTAAATTGAAGTGACTGACCATGTATTTATAGATGATTAATGATGGACAGCAGCGTCATCACTGTCACTCCACGAGTACCTGCGATCACCAACACGCTTGCCCAACGAGGTGATTATGGGCATTTACCTCCTAAGGCGTCTATACGCATAAGTAATAGGGAGAGACCTGAGCTTTTTCACTATTAGAGACATCCAATTAGCATAAAATTTAAGAACTTAATTTCAGTCAGGTTTGTAACGACAGCACTACCTTTCAGAAACAATTTTATAAACTATAAGCGATATTGTAATATAAAAACGGCGATAAAGCTTAAATTCTTAAAGATCGTTACGAACCTGACTGCATTCAAGGTTTGTAACCTCACGCGAATTGATGTCCCTTTTAAAGTGAAAATGCCTGTCTATGTTCAGCAGTAGACTATACGAGTATAATAACCCGATGATGTGATATCATATGAAATGTGTATGCTTACTCAACATTTCCCAGCTTGTTCGGGTGCCCAACAATACCTGCATGTAACCAACTCGCCCACAAGACACAGGTGGTCGCAGTGGCCCGGCTAGCCGTTTAGATTACAATCTTTATTAGTCTAGACACGTTACACTCGAATGTTTTCAGGGGATACTATAAAAGAAAAATAACATTGAATTCGTTCTATGCTGATTAAATGATTACGTTCTAGATTATATTTTCTTTCTTCAATTCTGAATAGAAAGAAATTATATTTATTGCCACCAAATGACCAAAAGAAAAAAGTACAAAAGTAAGTGTTGGATGAACTATTCTAAGGATTATTCTAAAAACAAGTTGACTAACGACTAATAAACTGGCAAATGGTTCCGGTATCAGCAAAATGCTAAAACTGTCATCCTGTAATACATTATGTGAAAATGTAATTTTATATAGTTTTTTTTATACATTATTACTTTTTATACATTCTGATTTAGTTTGAGCATGCAATGATTGTTTTATTTAGCCTAATAATAAATGTAATATTTTTTATAATCAAATATCTATTATATGCTGTGTAAAAAATCAAATTTACAAAATTTTAATTCATTCCCTTCCATTAAAACGTAATTTTAATTCATAACATATGTACCTAATACGAATAATATATTTTAGTAATGTTAATAATTTATTTTTTCTGTAACTCTAATCGAATTTCTCTTTAATCTGTTGTACCTAATTTACCAAAATGTTGATGACAATGAATGATCAGTACGAAATAAAATTCTATTCTGTTCTATTCATTTAACATTTCGTAATAATACCTACGTATCGAAAACATGCATAAAATACAATAATATAGGATGACAAATGTGATTAATAAAGTGTGACCTAATTTTTTTTATTATTCAGGTACCTATACAAAGTCTCATGAAGTACGTATCCTGTTTGTTTCTACCTAGGTGGGTTTTAGGAGAAAGCGGAAGCAGACTATTACGTGAACAAGGCTGGACCAAAATCCGTGACATAATGCAACCTACAGCAGATTACCGACGTTTCGCAAATATTTTCACTGCAGCTCAACCGTACAGGGTTGTTGCTTTAACCTACATATAACTTTGTTTAATTTATATAATGTTCTTGGCAAGCTTTGGAATAAAAGATGTAAATAGGTACCTGTTTATATTATTTACAATAATTAAATTAGCAATTTCAATAAATTTGTTGCATTTTTTGTGAGCACCTATGTATATAGAGTGCTCGATTGCTAAAGAGTTTAATGGTGTATTCCGGACCGTATTTAGAGTCTTTCAAATATTCAAAAGTTTTTTGTCAGAACTCACAGTCATAAAACTTATTTTTGATTATAATGCTACCAAAATGTGTTGTAATCTCACCACATACCTATTTTGCTTGACAATCGAAATGATTTGTTTGGTATTGGCAACGCTGAAAAGTATTCAAAAAGTCCAAAAACATTTAAAAAATGACGTTAGAAAATATTTGACACAAGGTCACATAATCTATCAACATTTTTTGATGTTGAGAATGCATATTTAAGCTCACGAGCACCCTGTATTCCCTACAAAGAATAACTTGAATAGCATGGAACATTCTTACATTAAACAACCTAGTCCCAAGGTAAGCTTTATAATTATAATAGATAGATACAAATTGACATTCTAACACTTGATAAAACATGATAAACACATAAACAATAACTTACTAATCATTTCATTACTATCTGGGGCCTGACTCACTGCCGCGCAAAGACCCTCTACTCATGTCCATTACTACAAGAAGGAATTCTATTCATCACGTCATCACTGGCAGTGTTTTCATGATGATCAAAGGAGTTTCGAGTAATATGATATACCTACTATTATGATGCTAATATTAGCTACATGTGCTAATATTTATTTACATATTTCATCTATTTTATAAATAATAATAAATAGGCATTTGAGTATAATCACTTTCTTACAGTCAATAATCAACAAACTCAAATGATATCTGAACAATAATGTCTGCAAATTAAGATCCACCTGCCTACAGCACACACACCTATCACTTTAAATCTTTTCCTGTTCCCGAGGGTGCACTCTTTACTAGATAAATCTATGTACTTTTATCACCGTCGCCAGCCTCCCCTCCCACATTAGCTAAACGACTATTGAACGATCGGGCGAAAAGAGAACGTAAACCCAAGCGCTCAGGTGCATCGATGGCATTTCACAAGAATTATAAGCCTTGTAAACTTGTATGACTCGATAACGAACACTATATTAGACAGAAGTGAACTATGAAACCGATAGTGAATAAACAAGGAGATATTACTGAAGAATCGATATAATTTTTTTTAATACATAAACAGGTAAATAATATAAAAAATCCAAGAAAAACACGAATTGAAAGGAAGTGAAATTTATTTAAATACATGCAGGAAAGGTAGTAAGAAACGTAATAGCTGTTCAACCCGTAAAACAATGGAAAGCCCCTTTTATACATGAAGTAAAACAACGGTTTTAATAAGCACGTTATTACAGTGTCCGCGAATACGCGAAATATTGAGAATATAATCATAACTGAAATAATTATAATTGTTCATAATAGCTATTTTCTATAAGCCCTTTATTCACGAAAACATTAAACACTATCATTTAATAATAATATTTAACTTTCCATACAAATAAATAATTATAAAAGAAAAAAACAAATCTTATAAATTACGTCAACTGTCAACAAAAAGAAAGACGAATAGGTACTTAGCGTCCTTTAAACTACTAATGTCAAAATCCATGTTTCATTCATAATTTTATTTTATTACTCATTCATACTGTTACTTCAATTTGTACACTTTTTATATTCATTGTTGCTACTTTGCTAATTACATGATTTGAACTTTGAATGTCGATATGTTTGAACCGTTGGAACCGTCAAGTTAGTTCGGTCAATTTTGGAGACAACTTTAGTAACACAAATTTATTCGGCAACTATGCTATTTGTTGTTGAAATAAGACTTCACATTTTAATATGTTCACAATTTTACTGTGAAAATAAACAAAAAAATTCACTCTGCATTAAAGAAATATAATTGCCAATACAATGAAATACTTGCAGCAGAAAAAAGATTGAGCAACACTCCATTAAACTATGTTTTCAGTACAAACGGTGCTTTTTCACGATCTAGTGCGAGAAGTGGTTAATTTCTTGTCAGCTGTCCCAAAAACCTCGTACGATACAAGTATCGCCACTCGTTTTGAACTTAAATTTTATCGCACTTTATATTTACAAAAATGAAATGGCATTCTATAGACATTCGCTAACAGTCTTAGACCATAAATATAATTAAACGGTTAACTAACTGTTCTATAAATACACGTGAGTTTAACCGTTTAATTATAATATTTATACTCTTAGACCGTCAATTGAATGCAAACTCTAATACGATCATTTAGTATTTTGAGGAAATCATTCATTACTACTTTGTGAATGCCATTCGTGATGAGTTACATCATACATAAGGCAGCTGGTTGATATTGTACAATTTGTATAAATCCAGCATTACCTTATAAATAGCTAAGCTACCTTGGTAGATGTCTTGTTTAGTAATTATTTCCATGCCAACATGAATTGACGTGGTCAGTGGTAAACAGATAGGGAGGGTGCACCCGCGCTGATGAATATTTCATAAACCATCCCCTTATCTCTATTTGTAAACTGTCTGAATTCTCAATTGGCCGTTTTGTCCTTATTATTTAGAGCGGCAAGGCAAGCATACTATTAATTATGTGTCGGAATTAGAAAAGCTAAAATTAAATAATATGTCTTGATATCATTCGGAGTCGATCAATATTTAAGTTCTATGAGCGCTTCTATTTCTTAATTATTTAGGGTATCATAATATATCATATCTGTAAAATTGTATTCATATTTGTTCCCTTTAAAATATGAACAATTGTATTAAACTGTGCTTATTTACAAAAAATAAAATATTAAGGGACATATAGTTATTATGTAGCAGCTATTCGTAAGCTAATTTAATTTGCCTAAAAATACAAAGCTTGAGTAATTTCGAGTTTAACCAAAGCTGCAAAGTATTAAAGGCTTACATTCCGGTGTTATTGTTACATTTCAAATGCAATTCCTCTTAGTTTCAGAAGCGTTCAGAAGCGGCTTATCGTTTGACTTAGCATGAATTTTCAAGTTAAGTGTTGTAAAATCAGTTTTACCTTCATTTGGAACGTGTGAAATGTATGTTTAAATTTAGTTTAGCGCTGTAAGACTTATGGTCAAGCTAAACTTTTTCACTAAAACATTTACTACCGTTGACGCAATTGTGCGTTCAATTTCATACAAGCTTGTCCTTAGGCCACGCCTGGCAGTGAATGTGTTAATAGACAATTTACAGCTGTTTCATGATTGTAATCATAATTTGTACTTTTTGGAATATTTCAGATCAGATTAATATTTTAAAATTTACCCGATTAGAGAACCTCCTTCTTTTGAAATTTTGAAGTCGATTTACAAATATTGTATGACCGAATTATTTCTGAAACCTGGGTGCTTAGACAAGTTGCCAATTGCTAAAGTTTAATCGTCAATCGTAAACGAAAGGCTGAAAACTGTCTTTATCGCACTAATAATATGTAAGAGTGACAGAGAGGGAAAACTACGATTGGCAACTTGGCTAAACATCCTGCAGTTAATCATAATAAATGCTATACCTACCAAGAAAATGCTAAACATAAGCTAGCGATGAAAATGCTAAAACATTGTTAACGCTTAAGCATGCTGGGGTAATAATATTATGACTGACAATGACCAAGGTTCGGGTAACCATTACTACTTAAAATTAACTTCATACAAAAATTTGGTTCATATGCTATAAATTCACGGGCTTTGTCAACTATTTACAAGCACTAGTTATTACCTAGATAAAAACAAAATACTGAAATTAAATGATTTGAAATTAAAATAAATTTAAACATATATAATATGTCTAATGCGACTCAATAATCGATATAATCATTCATATATCGTCACTTGTAATATAAATTAATGTAACCACCAAATGACGATTTTTCAGGAGGGCCCAAAAACGAATTTGACATTTATAAATATGTTGTATATTTTTAGTTAATTATCTTATTGAAATGATGTTAATCTTGTTTGTTTTATTTTTCAGAGGTCTATTTGACACACATTTTTTTATATTTGGAGATACGTTAATAATGTAATTATAATCATCAAAAGTGGATTCCGTAATTTAGTGTAACTCACAAATTGAAACCGAATTGCTTATGAGCCATACAATACAGATGGCGCTTACAGCATTGACAATTATAATAGTACATTATGATACAAGTGTGCTAAGTTGATCATAATACTCGAGGCGATATAGCAGAGAGTATAATGATCAATGCACACGAGTTTTATACGACTTTTTTCAACACACTTGCGAGAAATAACCGACTTTTAGTAACACTTTTACTAACCTTTGTTGCTAGGTGATTACCTACTACTTAGGTACTTAGGTACTATCCCAAAGTAACGTTTAACCTTTTTATTTTTTTCTTGTTCATTACTTGAAGTTCACAATTCACATAAAAGTAATAACAGTAAATACAACAAAATAAATGCAACAAACATTTTAAATTCACTCCACTTCCAATAAAAAATACAATGGTAACTTTAAAACGGCGCGCGCAAATTTTTAAACGCGCGCAAATTTGTAAGACTACAATCCTATCGACAAACAGCCAATATAAAAAAAAAAATATCTGAGAATCATTAACGATTATCATAAAATAAAAATACGATAACTTTACATTTAATATAATTACTTGATAATTTGAATGCACAATTTAAATATTTTATTTATTTATTTACGAAAATTTATAGTATTTTGTAATAATATTCTGGATTCCGCTATTTCTGCCACATGTCAACTCTTTGGTCAATTTAAAAAATAAACATAACCTGACTAAATTCGAATGCTTCATCTGACATGACATAATACTTGGAAATGTTTGCAAACATACTTGGTCGGGTTACGTTATTACCGCACTAGAACAATAACGTAATGAAACAGCACGCGTGTTTAATATCTTGGATTATGAGCCTAATAGCGGTTCAATAATACCTACGTTACGAACAAGTGTGTTGAAAAAATATTTTGGTGGTTACATAAACGATACATTCAATCCCTTTATTGCGTAATATCAAATCTTTCGAATAAATCTCAACATAAAAAAAACGAATGTAAAACAAAAAAATGATTCAACCAATAATCTAAATAGAATAAGTAAACAATAAAGTTAAATTTAGTGAAACAATTACTTTTTCTTTTTTCTAAATTAAAAAAAAACTTAAATAAAAGAATAATATATGTTCAATTCACAAAATTGCTCCAATAATGATGCAAGGAGACAAGTAGATTAGATTGAAAACCAATAGGGATACTGTGGATTATGTGGACAAATCTCATTTACCCGGCGGGATGGTCCTCGATCCGCCGTGAACCGAATATTACACGTTGAACGCTGCACTGCACTCGAATGGATGTCTCACCCTGAAACCATTATGGATTTGACAGGCTGGCGTGCACACGATGCGTTGCTGAATTTATAACAATGTCAAAGTTGGAACGAAGTTAATCGAAAGCCCGGTTCAACAGGAATGGCACATATCTGTACAATACATTTTCACCAGTATATAATTGGTGAAGTTGAAATCTTGAACCGTAATATGTTTTTTAACTCTAAAAATAACTAACAATGAAATGCCCCACAAGTTACTTAAAAATAGACATGTTATTTTTTTATTTTTTGTATGTTTTGGCCGTGGAGTGACCGGCTTACGAATAGTCCCCCACCATATCATCCCGTGGTTTCAGTATGAGCCTGCTAAGGGAATGAATACCGGAAGATGGGCAGCAGCATCTTCCGCAGAGCAATTCTAAACTGCGCGCGCCAACCCTCTGCTAAGCGTAGCGCGTATGGCAACCCCAATGATGGACAGACGACCTTATGACCGCTTAACTCTAATTAATTAAACGAAATAAGAATAAAGAAATAATAAAAAATACTTTGTTACCCGTCTCCAAGACCCTTAAAAATATACGTATGCATATAACACCCATCTCAGAGATGGTCGGAAGCAGAAATATAGTCACCAAGACTCAATACGGGCACGACAGACTTCGACGAGCGGTGACACGGCACTGAGGCAAGAGGGGACGTTTTAGGTTGATTGCGCTTAGGTATATTGCATATTTTAAATTTGAAGGTGTTTGTGAGACGCGAGGTTTGTCTAATAAACAGGGTCTTTGGTAAAATAGATGTTTCTCTGCCTTTATTTAAAAATGTTTCGTTTAATGCATACATTTTTAAATGCCTTTGCAAACTAATACATCTTAGACAAGGCTTTATCTATATTTTAATGTCTGTTATTTTTTTATTAGTATCTACGTCTTAAAACATAATATTTACATGTAAATTAGAATTATTGAGGGGTGTGGGTAGACCACGACTAAAACTCACAGTTTGTCAGTTAATCTGTGAAGATGGCATTTGCAACAACAGTGCTGAAATATCAATAATTCCAATTTACATGGTAAATATCCCAATTTAAGTCATACCTACTAATAATGTTAATGATCATGTTCGCTTAAAAAATATATTTATACGTATTTACACATACCTACAGGTGAGTTAGTTTCATTTAGGTAAGGCCATGTCAGATGTGACGAAGGTGTTCTATTCGAGGACCCGAGACATTTATAGATGTAGACGATACTTTTCCAAAGGGTTTGACGAGGATAAAGGTCTTCCTTTCAAATTTTGCTGGGGCCCATTACAACATTATTAATAAAATTCGTTTTAAGAGTCCAGCAATATTTTTTTACTTTGCTCATCTTTGTAATAAAGTACTTTATTGGATAACGAACGTGAATCATATTTTAGCACACAAAAGAAGATAATTTAAATTCGAATAGAATATGTGGATTACTTTTCTGTTTTTGTGTTTAATTCTTTAGTATATAATATCTCGATTTAGGAGCTGTTTCATCGCGATTTTGATTTAAGAAGTACCTAAAATAGAGAATTGACACTCAAAATGATATTTAGCTGTATTTAAAAATGTGGCGTCTAAGGATTAAATATATATTTTTAAATTAAATATACATGTTTAGAAAAAGAAAAAAAATCAATATTAGTAAATAAATTAGAGTACATATAAAGCCAATGGTACTTAAAAATAATGCAATAATGTACATATTATGTCTAATTAACTTATCATACAATTATTAAGCATCATAAAAGAATAATAATACAAAATCTACTTACAGTGACTATTGTATAAATCAACCGTACAAAACAACGTTTCTGAGAACAGTGTTATTGAATACTAAATAAAAATTAGTAATTAATAAAACTATTTAATAAAATGCAGTACTTTCGCCGTTTCCCGGATAAGTCGCAACACCCACGGACAGCTGGAGCGGCAGCCGAATGGCAGGCGATTTCGAAACAGCAGAAGTATAGTCTTGAGCCGACCTATATTTTCGTTCCCGTGGAGGTGGAACCACTGGGCTGCTGGGGAGCTGATGCTAAGCTGCTTATATAAGATATGGGACGTCGTCTCTGACAAAAAGGAGAACATCCCCGCTCAGACTCGTTCCTGGTGCAAACGCTGTCCATGGCTATTCAACGCTGCGAGTGTTATGGGCACTTTTGCACGGGAACGACGATGGGCGGTTTATTTGCTTAGCTTATTATTTTTATTCTTATTGTTTTTAAGTTTTTTTCAGTTTCAATTGATTGTGATATTTAAGTATGTCATGAAATTAAATAAATTATATAATGAAATATTTATTTGTTTAAACGATTTTTTTGAATTACCCGTTCATACTTGTTTCACAGTTGCAATTTATGTACAAGCCCCGATGCAGTGGAGTTCGTCTAGTTCGAAACAATTTTTACAAATTTTTGAATATTTTAAAAATGATCACATTATGCTAATGATAAATTTCATGAACGTTAGTCATGGTTAATGTACTACATTTCAAGAGACACAACAATCTGAAGTACGCTTTTGTTGTTTAATAAATCGATTTTAACAAACCAGTGTCTAAATTTTATTTTCGTTCACCACCGTAATTCCGCGCTTATAAGCTTGACGCAAAATTCGCAGTGCATCAGGTGTACTATGTCGTCTTTAATATTAATGACGTTCTTTACATTCATTAATTATTTACAAAATTAAAAATTGTGGAAAAAATTTAAAAAAATACCTCTCGGAAAATAGTTTTATTTTTATTCTGATTTATTAATTCCAAATATTTTATACTCAAAGAAACTACTTTAGTACTACTATTGAATAGTGAAGGTTTTGTCTCTAAACCTTTTCCCCCGATGAACGGGATAATCTCGAAAAACTGTCTAACTGGACGAGAACATATTATGCATCGGGGTACGTACCTACCTACGTTCACTTTCAGCGTGTGTATTTCATAGGTGTACAAATTTTACCCAGTTATAGTATTTGATCATGGTTTATGTAATATTTTTCTTATATAGTGTTATGAATTCGGCGTAGTCATTTTTTTAAAGGCTGACTAAGCTACAATCTACGCTGGGGTAATTCAAAAATGTTGTTACAGATTTTTATGCCACTAGATTTTTTCTATTCGTTAAGACAATAAACTCATGTCTGCAAAAGACTGGTAGGGTAAAATCACCAATAGATGAACAGTTTAGCAACTTTCGCAACTTTAAATATTTTTTTCTATATGATGTAACTCATATTCATATTTTTTTATATGATTCCGCATTTAATTGAGTTTAGAATCAGTTATTTTCATGCCCCGTATTAAACTTCAGTAATTTTATAAAAATGATTATATTAAAAAAGGAGTCAAATTCCCCAGTAGTTGAACAAAGTGCCCTATCTCTGAACAATTTTACCACAATAGATGAACCAGCATAATCGCAATATGGCGAGACCAATATATGAACGGCACGACCCCAATAGATGAATAGAGCAAAGTAAAAACGTTAGTTTTTTCGATAAATTAATTGTATTTGACCTTATTTAATGAAACATAAACACAGTGTGTATTATGTAATAATCTGATCTCTAAGAACAAAAGTTTCACTTTTCCCAAATTCAACCGTTAAATAAAATCTGTTGGTTCATGTTTTGGACACCGCATTAACGAAATGAACGAACTAAATTGATTTGAATTCATTTATTGGAATCCAACCCAAAAGATGAACCAGTAAATTTTCCTAGTTCACGTTTTGGACAGCGATTCTTAAGTTGAACAATCCTGTTTTCATACAAAAATAAATTACTTTAAAACGTGTTACATGAAAAAACGCTCGTTCATCTTTTGGTCAAAAAATCATCTACAAAACTGATTGTAATTTTATGTATAATTATTACATCTAGCTATTTTATTATAATTTACACAAGCATTTGAAAATACGAGCCTTTGCCCAAAAGTTGACCATCGTTCATCTTTTGGCCCGAACACACAATATTGGAACCATAACTTGACCAGCAAATATCTCATAAAATAAATAATAAAAAACTATTCTTTATAATATACACAATAGAGATATTACTCTAAAATCTATATTGAAGTGAATTAAGGAAATAAAAGCCATATTCGATTTTTTACGTAATTAAAAGCTTAAATTTTTGAGGGCTTTTCTTAATAAGGATCCCATATAAAACGCGATTTTGGTGCGAAGCGCAAACTCGACGGCCGCTAACTGCCGCGAGCGTGGCTTAACTGTCTGGTAATTCGCATGTGAGACACGATATAGTGTTGCCGCATATGAGAAAAATACTCCCGAGCGTGGAAAATGATTCCTGATTTAATTATTTAGATTTTTAGACCTATCAGTCAACTTCTGGGTGGCAGTCATCTATTGGTGCTTTTACCCTAGTTAGGGAAAAAAGGTTTGGTGTTATTTACCAAAAATGTTTACTCTAAATCTTCCCTTCGGTGTCTTAAGAGTTGATTAAGGGGTTGAAGTATAGTGTAGATATTCATAGATTGATGATGGGCAGCAGCATCATCATGTGGTTACAATACTACTGCAATCCGCTTGCCCAGCGTGGCGATGATGGGCATTTCTCCTAATGCGTCCATCCATACGCATAGTTATTAGAAGAATCCTGATGTTCATCAGTGGACTGAGAGAAGCTGACAATGTATCTAACTACCTACTCAAATCATGTTGTATTAGTGAATTATACAAAATAACAACCACAGACTAAATTCATACAATAATTACTTAGAAAAAAGATCAAAAAATTATATTTTATATAAGTAGGTATGCGAAAATCGACTATTTATTCATTGATTAACCTTATTGCAAGTATGTAACCGTACTACAATTTGAAAAGTGTCTATAACGGAAGGTTGGGTTAAAGATGTTTAAGGTTGTATCTTAATTACTTACAACGTTACACCATTTAATCCCCAATTGAATAGAATAGGCATCATAACTATTTTGGAAAAAATCCATTCTAGCTAAAAATATGAGATAAAAAAATACAAATAAAATGACAATGTTGCTTAATAATTATAAACTCCTATAACTTGATTAAAGAAAGCTATACACTTAATAATTTAATAAAACGAAATAAGTTAATACGATGATATTCATGGTTTTTAAAACACTTTATTTACAACGATTATGCATATACCGCAAAAATAACTTAAATAAAACGGAACCTAACTAACCTCTCTTTGATCTAATACAGATCCTTGTGGCAATTTCGCCGAGGATGCCGGCGGCGTAAAATCGATTCTATATCATATCACATAATATTCCTTGACATTTAGTGGCCTCATAAGTACGAATGAAGTGTCAGCACATCATTTGAATATAACTAGTTCCCAAGATTCGAAGTCAGTTGACGCTACCGAACAGCGTTAGCAGTTGGTTAGCAGATTGACACATATTTATCCTTTTGCGACCTGCGATTCCATCAATTTAACATCATCATCATCATCATCATCCGCTTAGGATAGTCCACTGCTGGACGTAGGCCTCTCCTATTAACTATGCGTATAAACGCAATAGGAGGTAAATGCCCATAATCGCCACGCTGGGCAAGCGGATTGGCGATCGCAGTAATGTGTCCACTATGATGACGCTGCTGCCCATCATCAATCTTTTATCAAATATTGGTCAGTGACACTTCAATCCCTTAGTCGACTCTTACGACACCCGCAGGAGGAGTCGGGGCAATTTAACATACATTTAAGCTTTCTAATAATTTCACTTAATTTAGGTTTTAGGTCCTTGTCAAACCGTATGTAATTGTTTTTAGATGGCGAAAATCAAAAACAGACCATCGTGGCATTTCTTTTATAAAGTCTCTAACTCATTTTCTTTAATAGGTGCTATAAATCAATATCCAATAATGAATAAGGTATTGTTCGCACCATGGTAGTCAGGCATATCTCTAAATTTATGCCTTTCCGTCCATATACGGTTACAATAATTTGCGACACAGTGAAACCCCAGTCGCGGACAGCGATAAAGCTCGGGGGCGAACCGCTTATTTATGTGCCGGCGCCGCACACCCGAATGTGGCCACGAGACACCGCGCTATTAATTAATCCAACTCACAGTTTTAATACAATTAGGTAAAATTAATTTTGTCAGAATCGGGTTACTACAGTTTTATTGGTATCGTTATAGTTGATTGGCGATGATGTAAGCCGGTAATTATATAATTACTCATTGCTTATGTAAACATAATTTAAACTACAGTCAAATGTTTAAATACATACCACAATTTTGATACGAAATGGACTTATAAGGTATGGAAATCGTCAGGTGACATTTCGTTCCAATCTGTTAGTCCCTTACATTTATTACTTTTCGCATGCGATTGCTGATTAGCATCTTGTCTAGGCCTGGTGGCTGGTGGAATAACCTTAGATTGTGCAAGTGAGGACTAGTCTAGCTAGCCATAAAACTTACATTAGTGGCTTATGAATCTTATGATAGTCCCGCTTTACTTTAACCGTTTATTGTGCTATGCTATGTGTCACTTTCGCACTTGCATATCTTGTACGACATGACAGCAACGATAAAAAATAAGACGACGGCATCATAAGCCCGCAGGTAAACATAAACTACGTTCATAGGTAGATGTACTCATACAGTAATTACACGTGCAGAATGTAATGTATGCCGAAATTAATTAAAATTAACGTACAATAACGGCACAGAGCGGTCCAATTCCACGACTTAATTCGTTGTCAATCACACCGACTACCCGTGTGTACTACCGGGCCGATCGCATGTTTGGTGCAATAATCATAGCGACATAAAAAACGTAATAACATTCCCTTTTTAAGGTTTTTTTTATAGATACGAGTAGTGTACGTGCCAAAACAATAACACGTCCAGTTTTTTAAAATTGCAAAGCTATTAAAGTGTAGAAGTAACGCATTTAATCACTTACATTTTACCCGTGGTTGCAGGCGTAATCTCTTCGTTCATATCCATAAAGGCCCGGCCACGACACCAATGTTGTGGGCTAGACCAATCTAAGGCGACCAGCGGCGAGCGAATCCATGAGTTAGAGCGAGATGCCGATATGGGTACTCCTTAAGCTTCCGCTAAGTCGTTCGCCTTAGACCAATGTCGTGGCCAGGCCATTACACGAGTCTTAATTTTATTTAGCGGAGAATAGATGCGTACTGTTAATCTATTTTTAAATTTATGTAATTGGAACCATAGGCTGACCGAAGTCAGAATTAATTAAATATGGTTCGCTATTGTACATACCACTTTATGTACAGAACTAATTTACAGGTTATGCCCACATCAACTACGATGACAGTTATTACCATAAAATTAGAGTTACGGCTGTGAGGGTGCAGTTATTATTATTGCCGTGGTAGTTAATATTGTCCGCGTTTCACACCCTTTTGTCACGAAATGTGATCACGTACGAGTATGTAGATCGGTCATTCTCACAGTTGGGTGTTCTCAGCCTAATTACTGTAACCTTTTTTTATTTTTCCTGTTTACTCAGTAATATTACAAAATGAATAAACACCAAATTAAAAATTTAAAAAACCGACTTCAACCGGTTTCTCCGAGATTCCCGATTTGTTTCCATCATTGGTTTCCTCAAATCCTACTTTCTGAATGCAAATTCTTGTAAATGAATGAAAATTACCAAAAGCGCCATACATGTACCTATAACAATTGAAGAGATCCCTCGATTTCTCCAAGATCCCATCATCAGACCGCAACTTGGTGCCAACGGGACCATCTCGGGGTTATACACGTTCGATCACAAAAAGAAATTTTAAAATCGGTTCACTATTCTCGGAGATATCGGGTAACATACATACAACAAAAAAAAAAAAAAACAGTCGAATTGAAAACCTTCTCCTTTTTTGAAGTCGGTTAAAAATAGCCGTTAATTTACTTATAACTTTTAATGGCATCCCAATTCATTAAGTAATTTTCGAAACATTTCGATGGCACGAAAATTTGAAATCTATTGCTTCGAAGGACTACGGGAATTTTTGTACAAACTGTTTGTAAAAATCATTATTAAAACACATTCAAGGAAAAGTTACACAGTAAGTAAGTTGATAGATTTTTTTTCTTTAAAAACACGTTTTAGACGTATATTTAATTAGAATTTATATCATAAAATTCACGAAAAGAGTTTCGAGAACTATAATAATAGCATCGACTGAAATATAATATGAATTAAAAAAGCAGTGATGGGTCTTAACCTATTAATAAAATACCTATCTACCTATTATACATTTATGTATATGCGAAATAAACAACTCCGTATTACTATGAATAATCAGACGCGAAAGCTGAGGGTGTGGATTCGAATCTCACTTCCGAGGTTGGTAAGCTAAGTCGTCATATTTGGTTTGGTTGGTGCGATTTTGAATTTATCAATCTCTTTTGAATAAAATAATTTGAGTAGTACGAAAATTTCACAATTATATGCATTAAATATTCGTTACATGAAAAAAAAAATATCGCATTTTGTGACCTGTGACAGCACGAGATTTTTTTCCCGTTGTGAAACTGGTTACCAATTTTTAGTTACCAAAAATAACTAAGGGTTGATTATTATTCTACTCAAAAAAGCAAGTATTATAAAGTATCGTCCGGATAAGCTAGGAGAACAGTGAATAAAAAAAATTAAGCGATAGATTTGTATACTTTAAAATTCCTTTTCGTTACTTAAAGGAAAAACTATATTAAGAAATATAAGGCAGTCATTCCAGTCATTTTGGTTTTTTTAGAGGATAAATACGTCTAGAGATATTTTCAGAGAGAATTCATCGGTTTCAGAATTATATGTTCAATAAATTAATTAAAGGGCATTTGAAATGTTCTGGAGCTATTCAAGGATCACAAACTTCGGTTTACAGGAGTCATCAAAAACAAAATACATTAGGTTTAATTTTTTATTTAAATACAAACTGTAGTTTACAATTCTTACCAATATACAGTTTCCTTGAAACTTAATATTTATGGAATATTTGTGACGAAATGTAGGTTAACATTTTAACGAAACAATACTCTTATTCTGAAGGACCGTATCGTGTTATCGATCCACTTCTTTGAAGTCCAAGCATAATACATACGTCTAACAAATAGTAGGTTTACCTACTTACAGGTTATTTTAACAATCATCCTTAATCTAAATTTTTACAAGATAAAACGTCTCCGTAAAAAATTACTTCATACGCGTTTTTACATTAAGTCAATAAATTAATCAAAACGTCGAATGAATTCTAACTATACCAATATGCGTGGTACTTACGTTAAAACTAAGTCAAACATGAAAATGGAAAAAATTGAGAATGGTTTTCCAAGTGACGGAGATCAGTCTTTAGCTCACTAAATTAAAGAAGATTAAACTAAACTTGACTATGGGCAAAGGTATCGATTGCGTACAAGTGAGGATATCCGAGTCGAGTAGTAATGTCAGCATTCACAGAGCCAGTATTGCGTTCATGAGCGGCATGTCTACTGCGTTTATTATACTTCACTAGTACTAACAAATTTTGCCAGAATTTTGGATCACTCCATAAAATCGTAGTGCGGTAATCTCTCTGCTCCTTTAAAAATGCGTAAATTGAGTTGTCAGGACCGATATCAACAAATATATATACGGTGTTCCGCGCTTTTAATATTTCGCCTCGAATCTTCTTTATGTTCACGTCCCGATAAGCAGATGTCAAGTAGTTCGGCGAAAACACTACTAGAGTCACATTTTTTTCTTTTGTGCCTACGGTGTTGTACTTGACAGAGTGTGTCTGGTTATTGGGATGGATAATTTCTGTAGTAATAGTTTGGTACGTATTTAAAACCGGCAAAATATTCGTTTGTAAGAAGTCGTTATCCTCTTCGACACATTTTATTTTGAGGTGTAGCCGTCTAGATTTTGGTGCCTTAGAGTTCAATGCTTTCCGCATTGTTTCCTTTGTAACAAGGTATAATCTCCTGCGATATAAGTAAAAACCTGTCATTGCAGTTGTAAATACGACTGCGACAATAGCGCACGCCACGTAAATGAATGCTTCTTCACCCTTCTGGCACATTTTACTCCAAGGAGAACATTGCAAAGCAGCCAAATCATCCAACTGTAAAAAAACAATGGATAGCTTATCTAATTTATGAAACACATCCTATCCCTAATGAAATTAAAGTATTTTTTACGTTTTCATTTATTATGTTTAGTATTCCTCTGTTCAAGATCTTTGAGCTGTTCAAACATAGCAGATATAGAAAACAAGTGCTAATATGACAGTAAGCAAGTGAGTACTTGAGTACACACTTGCTTACTGTCACTCACAGTTAGCCATTATAATTTAATTAAGTTGTATTTTTATATTGGATTACCTATATTTGTTATGAAATATATTTGTTACCTTAAAATGTCGGGATTTCAGATAATGAATAAGAGTCCAAGTTCGGCAGTCGCATGTGATTGGATTGTTCGATATTAATACGTGATGATACGGATGATCTTGGTTTAAATGTCTTTTGTCTATTGGCATTAAGTCAATCACTTTATCCTGAAACGAAATAAAAGGAATGATTTTCTTACATAATATTAAATAACATAATAATGGAATAACTGTTTCAAGTGTAGAATACTTACCATTAATAAAGATATATCATTATATCGAATATCTAATGTGTCATGTCCATTAGCAAACCAGTCAATGAAAGTATGTTTGAATTCATTATGGCTCAGGTTCAATACTTTCAAATTGTATGTGTTACTGAAAGGAGACGAGATGGCTTCTGAGGGCCATGTCTTATTGTCCAGTACATTGTTTTGAAAATTGAGATTATTGTAAGCAAGGGATATGTACATTCTCTGTTTGTTGTTGCTAAATAAATATGACGAAACGGTTTTCAGATTGTTGTGCTCCACACTTAAATAAATAAGACTTAACAATGACGAGAATGTTGAGCTGAAATGGAAAACATTGTTTTTGTTAATATACACAGTTACTGCAGCTCAAACTCTTGAATGAATGTATTATTCAAGAGTTTGGGCTGTGGATATGCAAATTATTTTATCTATAGCCTTTGTAATATTAGCGTTTTAATTAAATATTTTGTTAAATTACATATTTATTTGAATACACGACCACTTAATTAAAGCGTAATCCCTCATTTTTTAGCAGTAGAAATTCTGCTGAAATATTTAGCTAAATTATGTAAACTAAGTATTTCGTTTAAAGCTTTATTCTTTTAGCGAAATTTAATCATCCTTACCCAGAAATTTCGACCAAATGATTATAGTCCAAGTTAAGCGACTCCAATCGTACCAGAGATGAGAATAGTTTCGGTTCCAAGTCCTTTAGATTGTTATGGCTTAAATCTAACTCAAGCAGATTAATCTGGTCATTGAAGATAGCTTCAGGCAATGCTCCAAGATTATTATATGCTAGAGAAATGTTCGTTATATTGGGAGAATCCACAAATACATCATATGGTAACGTCTCTAAACCGCACCGCTGAATGTATACTTGTTTCAGATTTGTTAAGCTCCCAAACAAATATCTCGGTAACTCTTTTAATGTCACGTCATTATTAAGAATAATGACAGTTTCCAACTCCCTGTTGCCTTTGAAAAGATTTCGAGGAAGCGACGAAAACTTGTTTGAGAACAACGTTAACTTCTTGAGTTTTCTCAGTGGTTTGAAAATCGAAGCCGGCAGTTCATTCAAACCATTCGAACTGAGATCTAACTCTTCTAGGACGTCAACTCCCGTAAAGAAATCTTTCGAGAACCACGTGACGTTGCTCTGCCATAAGGAAAGCTTTCTTAGAAAAGATAAATGAGAAAACATATTTGATGATATATTTGTCATATGATTATGACTAATTTCCAGGGTCTCCAACCTCTCCAGGGGCTTGAGTAAATTCTCCGATAGGTAAATGCTGTTTGATCTAATGTTCAGCCAAGTTAAATTATTAATATCCATGAATAGGTTATCGGGTAGTTGTGTATTGCCATTAATTGACAGCAATAATTTCGTTAAATCTTGCAGTCCTGCGAAATGCTTCCTGTCAAAGTATCCCGATAAGTTTTTATTGTTTTGGAATATTAATGCCATGGTTTTTGAAACTCCCATTTGAGTTAAAACTTCTTTGAATGACGTGACCGGCAGTGGACAGTCTTTAAAACTGACCGATTTGAAAGAGCTATCTGCGCTAGCGCATCTCGGTAGCTTACTGTAGTCGAGAGATGATGCATTCTCGCATTTGATGTTGATGTAAATATCTGGCAATAAATTTATTGTCACAGTTCGACCTGAAAGAAAATAATCAAATATAATAACTTGAGTAATCTGATACCAATAAATAATAATGACAAATAATATTTTATAATTTGTTTTTATAGATTCCATTATGTATGTGAACTAATAGGTTAATGCCGCAGTGTTGGTGTAACAACTGGTGCTCTGTAAGTACCGACATAAGAAATTAAAAAGTTTCATGGCTCAAAAAAGATGAACCAAACCTCCTTCTGAAATTATGAAGACGGTAAAAAATGTTACTATACTTCGTTTTATTTAAGATTAGAATTATCTGTCAAACGGGTGAACAAAGAAGCAGTGGTCGTAAACCTTCCTTCTTCGATTTAGGCCGATACCACTGAATTTCTCGGAACTTATGTACATACATATCATTTGATATTTACCGATAGCTGAATGCATAGTTTTCACATTTATTATTAATTTGTTTGCAAAACTGTATTTAAATAAGTTTTAAGTGTTTTATAAGCAAGATGGCGGCAATTTAGAAAAAAATTAAATATTGAAAGTTTTTCGTTTAGTGTTTGGCAGTTTTTAACTAAGTATTTTTTTTTTATTTGTAACTCATATCGTACCTATTTTACATTTACTGAATTTAATGAAGTTTACAGTCTAAAATTTAACAATATTTGCATATTTAATCTAGCTTACATTATGCACTCCCAATATTTAAAAGTCATGCATTTAAGGATTAAAACTATCGGTATAAAAGCGGACACGGTGTCATAAAGACTGAGCAGATAACAATACTAAGACAACCCTACCCATCGGCAACGTCGTTTAGTATTTGTCGCCATTATAGGCGGCTTTAATCTGGCAGGCTCTAATGTAGTTTGAATTTGGTAACCAATTAGAAAATAAAACTGAGATGACATACATAGTTTTATTCACTGTCAGTGGAAGAGTCCGAGGACTCGGAACCACCAACGTTTATAATAAATTTTTCCACTGTGTTATCTATTACATTATCTAATTTCATTTAAAAATGTATTTTCTTTTAAAATTTTGTATACTGTAGCCAACGATATGCCAGCAGTCTCAGCAGTATTTTTCACACGGTCCGATTTAGTGGGATATTCCTTTCTATGGCACATTTCTTAATTTGTAAATATTCACCACCATCCGGTTTTCAATGGCAGTCACAGGATTTTGCTTTTGCCGCTTCTTCTTTAGAGATGAAAAAACGTTAGCCGGAACCGGCTACGACATCATCCATTTTAAATGTGCACCAACAAACAAAATATCTAAATAGATCAACAATTAATAACGAAATTGAACAAAAACGATAACAACAATCTTTAAGTAAGCTAACAGCAATATAAAACACAACCGACTCAACCGACAACAATATAAAATCGAATGATAGATAGTGATAGTGACATTTTAAAATTGTGTGAGAACTCTGCCTCTTTAGGTTTTTTAATGTACAACCTTTCCATGAAAATTTGCAAACGCAATTTATTAAAATTCTTATCTTTTCATCTTAGAATATAAATTAACTAACATTATGTTTCTTATCTGTTCACAACACTGAGTAATGTATGTATTAATATAGCATGATAATAAATTCGTGATATTTAATAACTCGTATTCACTGTTAGATCCGCAGAATTTGCCTGTAAAAAAAACCTCATATCTCGTTCTGCAAAGGTCTTTCTAATGCTAAAAAAAACGAAGTATAGTAAAAAGAAACGAATTGCTAAACTACATTCAATCGCCAATCAATTTAACCTATTTCATGACATTTGAACGCATAGAAAAGTGTTGTAAACGTTCAATTCAAATGCACTCACCATCGACATTGCAATTGAGTTCGACGGCGAGCGTGCCGCCACAAACGCAGTTGGGGTCGCTCGGACACGTCGGTCTTACTGCTCCAATTATTTGCAGCACCGCTGCAAACACGCACGTCCATTTATACTCCATCTTTTATTGAACTCTCACTTCTTCAGAGTCATATTAATTAAAAGACTTGTTTGTGTTTTAACCATAGTGGGATTATCTGTGAACAAAGAAATACGTCTTTTTAATGTACATTATTATTATAGTTACGTTCTTGACATTACATAAATAGCATGAATTATTGAATTCGAAGCATTGCGCCATAATTAAATGCCGTATCTTGGCATAATTAAATGCTTCGAATTCAATAATTCATGCTATTTAAGTTCAGCAGAAGAGAACTATAAGCCTGAACCCCAAAAATGTCTCAGAGATCAGTTAAAGAACATTTTACTCCTAATCCTATGGCTAAATATTATTCTTCGTGCAAAATTTAAGCATAGGTTGGAAAATTAATTGACACCTCATTTTTGTGCTTCTTCTTCCTTGGCACAAATGGGGACAGGAATTTCTTAATAAACCTTGCTTACGCTAGCTTGGTTATACAGTGTGTGTCTTTCATAGCGACATTGCTTTTAAGTAACGATAGATTAAAGTGTTGTTAACCATTTTAGTAAAATAATAAAACGATTGCCTTTATTATTTAAGAGTAATTAATTTTTATAAAAATCTCGAGCAGCAATGTAATGCGTTTGCATTACATTGCAGCAATGCAACTTATTTGACGTTTCTGAGAGGAAAAGCTCGTTTCGTTTTCATTTTAATTCGATCAAATCATTAAAGTATCTGCGAACTGTTGCCGACGTTAAATTATTTACTGAATTATCCATTACTAGAAAATACTACAATTTAAAACATGCGAGATTTGGACTACACTAGCACAACAAATTTACATCAACAATTCTTTCTGTGTCTTACTGTCTTAGCCAGCACATTTTGAATCGTATTATTCACTGAACTGATATCAAAAATCACTGCACATACATTATCACTTCTTAGAAATCACATTACCTAGTTCAAACATTTTTTTAAA